>KK122581.1:0-31667 GCA_000611955.2 Stegodyphus mimosarum | reverse complement strand
AAAAAAAAAAAAAAAAAAAAAAAAACGACGGTGCCAAAAGCCATCTAATTTTAAATAGGGTAGACCTCCACACGAACATGTGCACCTAGAAGCTCGAATTTGTTTTATTATATCTATTTCATATTTTGTAAAACTTTTAACGAATTTGAATTTTTGATTAACAAACTTTTCGATTTGAAACCGAGCAGTGGCAACACTGTACGGAATAATTTACTTTTATCTCCACCACGCGAGAATGTCTGTCGTAAATTCTGAAGATATGCTGTTTTTAAATATTTTTAACACAATGTGACGTTAGCGCAGATGCTCTCGAAATGCCCGTTTGGGCGTAATATAAAATCTGAAAGCTTTCAGATTTTGTTGCATATTATGTTACTAGAAAACAAGTAGAAAAATCTGCGCGTAGTGCTGCAAAATTTATTCCATCTAATATGGGAAATGAAATATGAGATAATTACTTAAGGATTGTAAGAACCATGATCCCCTACCCATTTCTATTTTTATGAACTTGCAAATTTATAATATACATTTTTGAACGGAAAAAGAAAAAAAGTTAAAATACTAAAATATAGTGAAAACCAAAGTTAATCTTTTTATTCAAAGCTCCAAACAGAACTTGTCAAACTTGTTCTGAAGCTTTAAACAAAGTCAATTAACCGAACAACAAATCGAGTTTCATTCCGATCAACTCACTGAGACCTCTATCGTCAATTAGCACTATTATTTTTAATTCTAAACAAATTTTTTATACAATGCTTCAATATATCTGTACATATTTGAAGCTGTCATTGAATTGGTCTCTTTTCCCTACTTTTTTTGTTATCCGAACACAGATAGAAACGAATAATACATTTAATGCCGAAATAAATTTTATAGTCAAGGGAAAAAGTTGGACTAATTACAACCGAAAGAAATATTTATACACAAGGAGGAAAATAGAAATAAAATAATAAAAATAATAATAAAAATGAAACGCTGTACAAAGTACAATGTAAAGCTCAAATATTTTATCGAAAAATTCGATTGTCAAACCTAAAGGCTAAATAAGGGTAAATAAGGGCTAAATAAGGTTCGAATGCGTACTAAAAATGAAAATACTTTTTGCTAAAGTAAAAGGAAAGGAGAAACAAATGCGACTTTTCGAGGTGAATTTAGTAAAAATGCTATATTTGGAAGGGGTTTTTCACAAACAAATTATAATGAAAAAACACTGCTTACCTGAAGATGCTCATTTCTAGATTGTGAAAGTAGTAATGCTACGGGTTAGCCTCTTTGTATGTCGGGACATTCAAACTGCTACGTAATTTGCGACTCTGTTTCTTAGCCTCTGAGATTTGGAAAGGAGGGGTCCAGTTTTGTGGGGGGGGGTGTAGGAATGTGTTGGACGAAAGCTCTTGAATGACTAGAGAACTGAAGACTGTCTATTTTTATTTTATTAAATTTACTACATGCAGACATTCTACATATACGCCGATGATCGATATTTGACATTATGTGCACGCAGTAATAGAACCGCTATTCCAACTCTTCTTAGATCCTCCCTTCCTGCAGCCACCGGATGGTTGGTGTCAACGTCAACTGTGCCTAGAAGACTTCACGAAGGTAGTCTGTATGAGAGGCAACCAGGCATTTGCGTGCCATTCACGTCACGCCATAGGAGGAACCGTTTGCTGTTGGCAGGACAACACGTCCACTGGACGCCTGTTTAATGGAGGGCTGTTCTCTTTACGGATGAGTCCAGGTTTAATCTAGAAGGCGATAGTAGGCGTTATTTGATATGGAGAGAACCTGGAACTCGTTATCATTTGCCAGACATCCGTGAAAGAGATGCATACGGAACAAGCAATGTCTGTGTTTGGGGTGGCATTTCTTTGGGTGGACGTACAGACTTCCATGTCTTTCCAAGGGGAACCATGAATTCTCAGGTTTATAGAGATGACATCCTCGATGCTTACGTGCGCCCATATGTCGGGCAATAGGTGATGCTTTCCTGTTACAGGACGACAACGCAAGACCACACAGGGCTCGCATCGCAGATGATTATCTTCGACAGGAAACAATTATGCGCATGGAGTGGCTAGTTCGATCCTCGAACTTGAATCCTATCGAGGAAGTTTGGGATGCTTTAGGGAGACGTGTAGGTGCTCTCAATCCGCCCCCTCAGACTCTTGCCGCGCTTGCAACTGCTTTGCAAGAGCAATGGCTCTCGCTTCGTATGGAACTGATAGACCGCATAATTGAAAGCATGAGACATCACTGTGTGGGCTGTATTGCTTCTAGAGGCGATCATATTCCATATTGAAGGTACTTTAGCAAACTGACACCTTCGATTTGTTCATACATGTGCTAATTTCTATAATACCATAATTGTCTGGTAATTTCTTTTTATGTTATTTGATACCTTACGATGTGTTGTAAATTGTGGGTAAGTTTAATAAAATTCTACATGTAACTTTTTCAGTAATCGTGATTTTTCCTTAATTTATGATAACCAGTGTATTAATTGCAGCCTTTCTTCTTGAGTGTAGCATCGCGTCTTTTCAATAAATGCTTCTTCATGATTCTGCTTTAATATTTTGCCAAAATAGCATTTTTCATTCTGTATAATGCCTGGGAAAGTATACTTAATATTAAAATAATTCGTATATTTCATATTTTGTTCCAAAACACAGTCATTCTAACCATGACTAGACATTTTATATAGCATGCCTGTGTGTCATACATCACCGGCAGCTTATATAAAGAATAAAATATCGAAATCTTCCAGAATCGAATTTGCCCTTTAACACTAAACCATGTGACCACTAGAAGATTGGCGTCAAGAGAACATTGAACTAGAAATCGATAAAACTTCGAAATAAATGCAGTTCATGTTTGGCCAAAAGCCAACGAGGCAACGCAGAGTTAATCGAAATCGACTATATCGGTACTTGAACTTTGGTAACAATCGCAGCTTTTTGGCAGTGCTGAAATTTTTGTCATTTTTTTCCCATAACATCACAATCGCAATCTTTCATTGAATTTTTTATTTCGAATTTCAATTAATTTAGAATTTATTAACGGTATCGTTTGGAATTATTTTAATTTGTTTTCTCTCACGTAGATCTATCATACACCTTGTAGGGTTTTACTATTTAATTCTAAAGTTCTAGCTTAGAACCCCACGAACACTAACAAGCGAATAATCTCTTAAGTGTGTGAACAAAATACGTAAGACTTAAAGAGAGTCTACAACCCTTTATTTTTCAGTATATTTACAATCAGTTCCTACTTGGAACTTTACACAAAACCTCCACTCGAGCTTGAACTTAAAATAATAATAATTTCAACTAAACTATCTTAACTAAGCTGTTGGAAAGGTATAGCCGAAGCTATCAGAAATCTAACTAGTTGGCCCCTAAGTGTTAATTAAATCGGCGAGCTTTATTTTTCAGTATATTTACAATCAGTTCCTACTTGGAACTTTACACAAAACCTCCACTCGAGCTTGAACTTAAAATAATAATAATTTCAACTAAACTATCTTAACTAAGCTGTTGGAAAGGTATAGCCGAAGCTATCAGAAATCTAACTAGTTGGCCCCTAAGTGTTAATTAAATCGGCGAAGCCAAGCAAGGGCCTAAGGTATGGCCGAGCGTAGTAACTAAGAGAGAACGTAGCCAAGAGGCAAACGCGCGCTAGTCAGGGAATCAGACTCTCTTCTCTCGAAGTCGTAGAAGTATCGACTTAAATAGTACTCTTTCTCATTTGCATTAACTGCGTTTCTGAATTTACATTCTGGCAGGAAATTGTAAGCTAAAATTAGAATAAGATAAGAAAGATATAAAACTTAAAATAACTGTTAATTAACACAAAGGAAACCTTACAAAAGAATGAAAAGAATATATTGCAATGATAATAAAAAAAATGAATTGTATGCGAATATAAGCCTAAAACACATACTTCGTCTAGGTTGTGTTTTCTTGGGGACCATTTCTTTTGGTCCGTTACTTATTCTTGTCTCCTTATTCCTGGGTTCTTTCTTCTCACTTCCATTTTCCTTCGTAGAGGTAGTGGAGGCCGTCTGTGAGCTGGACCCCTGTTTCCAGATATCAGTTATAGTAGACTAGGCTTATTTGCTACTGTCATCATCATTAAGGTTACATATATAAGCCCAACAATGTTTTCAGTCTAATTAGCTTAACAGAATATAAGCCGTCGCAAATTGGGACAGCATCTGCGCTTCTAATTTTGTTCCCGCCTGCTCAAAACGCTTATTCACGCTGCAACACTGTTTCACACTGAGAGAAAACAAAACATAAATTGACTACACGTAGTATTCATGTTATCTAAAAGCCATCGAATCTGTATATCATTTAGGCCCACCAGCGGCCGAGCGGTAAAGACGCTGAACACTGGTAGTTCGGTCCGAGGTTCTAATCCCGCGAACGGGCTGGCTGCATGGGCGTTTTCGTGGTTTTCCCCATGTGTAACGTGTATACGAGCCAGTTTCCCTTAGAAAGTCCTCCACGAAGGCATCCCTCCCTTTAGGCAGATAGCCCTCGTGTGCTTTGCCATAATTGAATAACCTAACCTAACCGTATATCATTTTCAGAAAAAAAAGAATGAACTCAGGAATTTTAACTCCGGCAATTATAATTCCAGTGGTCACAGAAATTAAAATAGTAGTTATATGCCTGTAGGAAATTGTTAAATTACTGTAGAGTACTTTTATAAGGCTAGGTCATCTTTTGTTTTTTTTTATCTCTTTAAACAACACGTAAGAGTAAGATTCTCCAGAAAATCAATCTTACTTTTCCTTTTAGAATATAAAAAATACTCTTAACCACAGGTAATACGTGCTTTTGTTTCAGCTGCAGTAAAATTAGTCATCATTTAACTGTTTCTTTATTTTTTTCACTCTATTGTTGATTGTTTGATCTATTTTGAAACGATTTTTGTTGGAAAATTAAATTGCCATTCGGGAAAATGTTCCCCAATCCATCAAAACAGTAATCGTTGCAAAATATGTACCCTACTGCTTGCTGAAGCGTGACGTTTTTGTCATGAACGTGCATTAAACTTTGGAAGTAATAGGTAGACGGTTGCCATTTCTGACTAAAACTTCCACCGTTTCGTTGGAAATTCGATGTTTATTCTGATGGTTTTAGATTCGGAGTTCGGGAACCTGTGGATGTTATGAAACACACACGGCTAAAGTTTTCACTATAATATTCATTGCAGAAACTGAAGTTAAAAAAAAAAAAAGAAATTGGAAGATTTTTAAATTACGTCCAGAGAGGCTTTTTTTTAACGTTTTGTGTGTTACCTTTATTTATTAAATATCATGTTCTTCGCACTCAAACCATAAAATTCAGTTCAACAGCAATATCGCAAAATAATTTTAAAATGAGTTCTTTAGAATGTCCGATACACAGTTCCGCGCGCTTTAGATAAAAAGGTTTTTTTTTCCCCGTAGAGTGTTGCCATCGCTCGCTTTTAAATCGTTTGAGTTTGTTCATCAAAAATTCCTTAAAGTTTTACAAAATATGAAATAGATAATAAAACAAATTCCAAATTCAGGCTATCAGATGCGCATATTCGGGTGGAAACGTACGTTAATCAAAATTGGATGGATCTAGCTACCGTTGTTTCATCACATTTAGAGAAATATGCATACATTGGCGCAGATTCTTTATTATTTAATTTCCTTAAATGTAATACAGCGCTGCAAAATTTGGTGGCAACAGTTTGAAAACTGTGTCAGACTTTTAATGTTTCCGACGCAAAATCGCAAAACGAAAATAATAGCCCTCCAAGGACAAAGCCCCTTTGAACTAAAAAAAGAAAGAAAAAAGAAAATGTGTAGGGTTTCAGATTTTAAGTTACGTCCAAAGGGGCGTTTTTTTAACATTTTGTGTGTTACCTTTATTTATTAAATATCATGTTCTTCGCACTTAAACCATAAAATTTAGTTCAAGAACAATACCGCAAAATAATTTTAAACTGAGCCTATCTTTAGAATTTCCTTTACGCAGTCCCACGCGCTGGAGATAAAAATGGTTTTCTGTGCAACGTTGCCATTCCTCGATTTGAAATCTTCGCGTTTGTTAATCAAAAATTAGTTGAAGTTTTAGAAAATATGAAATCGATAATAAAACAAATTTCAAATTTGATCTTCCAGATGCCCATATTTGTAGAAGGATTACGCCATTCAGAATTGGATGGCTGTAAGTACTGTCGTTTTATCATAATGCGAGAAACATGCGTACATTCATGCAGATTCTTCATTATTTAATTTCTTGAAATACAATACAGGGCTCTAATATTTGGTGGCAACAGTTTGAAAATCATTTAAACATAAATAAAAAGAATACCTTCTGTAGACAGATGATCTGTTAAAGCTGCTATTTTACAACTCCAGCTGATTAAACACAGATCGTCTATGAAAGCTGCTATTTTTATTTTTTATTTAAATAGGTTTTTAGCATGTCAATCTAGAACATTTTCAAATTCCATCCCTCTATCACGCATTCCGTATGTATGCTCGTGACTTCTATAAGCGGTATGCTGAGCTTTTTACAGATTATACAAAATTTCTATGTGTGTGTCATTAGCAACACGACAGAGATGTTGATCATCTGACCCATTTCGGTCTGCTTTGCGCCAATGTAACCAAATCGCTCTGTCCTCACCAGTAGCCAAGTGGCTACGACCGCTAAATACTGAAAGTTCGATCTGTATTCGATCCCAGGCGAACATACTGGCTGTGTGTTTAGTTTTCGTGTTTTTCCCAATGTCTAACGAGAATACGAGCCAGTTATCCCTGGAAAGCTCTCCATGAAGACATCATTACCCTTAAGCAGATAGCCCTTGCATGCTTTGCCGTATTCAGATAACCTAACCTAGCCTTATCACCCCGTGTGATAACTTTTGTAATGCGTTTGTGTGATGTTCGTTAAATTCCAAAACAAATAAACTGATACTTTGTTTAATTTCAAAGGATAGTTTCTGGTTATTAAAAGTCACCTCAAATTGCGATTATTCTAAAATTAGCTAAGGATGCTTTTGTAGGTCTTGATGACCGACCACATTCTGTCCAGCTGCCTCAATACCCCTCCCAGGCTTTTGTTGTATGAAATTTTTCTTTGCAGCCATATTTAGGATCAGAATTAGATCTGGAAGAAGAACTGTAAGATGCGCAAAATCATGGAATATAAAGCTTTCTATTACCGGTAGATGCGTTATCTTCTTCTTCTGCAACATGATGCAGTGCTCCTGTAAATCTGGGACAGCATGTAACTCAGTCTGTGCTATGGATGCCCTGTTATCCGAAATGACTTTGACGAATTTCTGAGACAGCATGTGACTCAGTCTTGTTATGGATGCCCTGTTATCCGAAATGACTTTGACGAATTTCTGAAACAGCTAGTGACTCAGTCTTGTTATGGATGCCCTGTTATCCGAAATGACTTTGACGAATTTCTGAAACAGCTAGTGACTCAGTCTTGTTATGGATGCCCTGTTATCCGAAATGACTTTGACGAATTTCTGAGACAGCATGTGACTAAGTCTGTGCTATGGATGCTCTGTAATCCGAAATGATTTTGGCGAATTTCTGAGACAACATGTGACTCAGTCTGTGCCCTGTTATCCGAAATGACGAATTCTTTCTCGTATGAGATGTTGTCTGTATGATACGCTTTTATGCGTCCAGGTTATTAGAAGTACACTGCGCAAAAAAAAAAGGAGAGCGACAGTTCTATATCTGTCGTTCTACTGCGCCGATTGACGAAATGACGTTTTCGACCATGCATTGCTATGTGATTTCTTATCGTTTGGTGTACTCAATCTCTCCTCAATATTTGTCACCGCTGTACTGATACACCCTGTATATATTAAATTTTTTAGCATTCATTCTTAAACTAGTTGGCACCTTGTAATCATTTAGTTTAAAACTGTTTCAGAAGGTAAACTGGAATCTGTATGCACAGATCGGATGCTATTTTTTGATTTCTTTTTTAAGAAATTTTTAATAATAAACTCTTTTAATATGTTGTACTGTAAACTGAAGCTTTTAAATTATTCTAAAAATTTTTTTATGAAAAAAAGTCTCTTTTATACGTCCTTTTATACGCACTTTTATACGTCCGCAGTTAAAAATAATATAAAATTTTACTTGCTCTTAAATACGTGATCTTAAAATTGAAGGAAATGCAAATATGAATCTATACAAAAGTTCAGTTTGGATTTCTTTTTGGCAGAATACGTTTGCTACTTGTAGAAAAGACACCTTCAGTGCCCGATTCCGAAAATTAGAGTTTTCTAGTAAATCAAGGCCTACCTACGCTTGAATTTTTGCCTGATTTTGTAACTGCCTAATTTGGCGTTTTTGTTTTACTTATATGAAGGAAATTATCTGTGACAGAAATTTCATTGGCATATAAAATACCATATTACTTTTATTACTAGAAATATCGAATAGTATTACGTTTGTCTCCAATTTTTCTTTTTAATTCATTTTATCAAATTATGGCTCTTAAGAACTTAGTTCTGGATATGGTGGCCTCGAATGCAAGCTCAGTTTGTAGCTATATATTATATATCTATCTATGTATTGTATTATATTATCCTCTATATATTACTTTTTGAATGCTTGGAATGTGTATCGCTTGCAGCATTAAACGATATAAAATCAAAAATGGAGGGGGGAAATAGTTGTGGATAGTTTCTGTCGCCTGTTATTTTTTTTTTCTCTTGTCCCAAAGTAATGGAATTCAAATCTGGAAATTCGAGAAACAAATCTTCCGTATTGCCGTTCTCGCTATTACATATAAAAAAACCCGTTTTTATAGCTACAGTGAAGCTTCCGTCTTTTGTCTGCCTGTGCTTTCACGAAATTGGATTTCTTGTTTTGGTTCTTATTGCTGCTAGGAATAAGAGAAGTGTCAAATATTGGTTGGAATTTCATCAGGGTTAAAGCTACCATGTTTATTTCCAGGAAGTCACGTGTTGAAACTGTACCGAAGCGTTGATGAAAACCGGAATATCCTAACATGCAGTTATTAAAAAGATTGTCCTCAGTTTCAAATTAACATCTGAAATGAATTTTGATTTATTCATAATTGAAGGATACTGTTTTTTTCCTCTGTAAAACGTGTCAGGACTGGGTGTTCGGTGCATATTCTTGGAAAACATCTTCGTGAAGCTGATCTCGAACAGGGAGTTGAATGCAGCTATGTTCCGTGGTAGAATATTGTGATTCAGTGGTAGAAGAACTGCACTTGAAAGGGATTTAAAATCCTCTTTTATTAAATCACGATTATGTACAACCACTTCCCAACTCGGGAGGGATACAGAAAGTAGAGACCACACTTGGGTCTAAAAATGAACAATCAAATAATTTAAACTAAAACTAATTAGAAATTAAACAGTCGTTGCTCGCAGAGCTATAACGCGAGGTTGGCCTCTAAACTAAATGGTGCGTAGCAAGATTTAACTAATACTGACACACTTGGAATTACTTCAATAAGCAATCACGTAAAAGCGCTACGGCTTACAATTTAGATACTAGCTAGTCAGGAGAACGTCGAATAGTGTGACCGTGGTCTGAGACTAAAAGCTCTCTCACACTGAGAGGTTTCTACCTGTCGTTTAAATATAACTTGGCTCCACTTCAAATTAGCATAAAGCTGAAAACGCGCGCTTCTTCTAACGGGAAGTTGAAAATGAGAAAGGATAGAAAAGTAAAAATTAGAATAAAACTTTGTTAGTTTAACTAAACCTTACAAACGTTCCATGTTAAACTGTACAATAGAGGTTTTCCTATTCATAAAAGGAGTAGTAGGAATTGGACGTTAAGAATATCTATAAATCTGTACGCGTCTGTCTGTCTGTTTGTGGCATTATCTCCTCTGGAACGACGGGGAGTAGAATTTCAAGATAGATACCCCCCGGATTCTAAAATTCATGGGAAGCCGTTTCGACCATGCTCATCTTCGTTCGACTTTATTTCGCCCTCATTTTTCCGAGTGGCAACAGTCTCCCACGCTGGCGATGAAAATCTTGAGAAATGTTGCCACTGCTCGCTTTCAAATCATAGAGGTTGTTAATAAAAAAATTTCGAAATTTTGCAAAGTATGAAATGGAAACAGCGTTACGAAACATTAAATATATTGTTGCGAAAAATTCGGCGGTTGCGCCTGTATGTAAGCTTTCCGACATAGCACTAGGGTTGCCATAAAATAGTGTATGGTAGGGTTGCCAGATTGGCGATTTTATCGCCCATTTGGCGACCAAATTGGCGATATCCCATGGTCCAATCGGGAAGCTTCTAGAATAATTTCCTGTCGAGATATTTCTCGAAACCTGTGGAACCTAAAGAAAAACTATATAAACCCTTGCGTTTCAGATTGTGAAGTTGTTGTTGAGCAGAGTGTGATTAAGTGTGATTAATTGTGAGAATTGCGAGAATAGCTGCTGACAGTGATTGCTAAGCTACGCCAGAGTTTTGTGAACGGAAAGCGATCGAGATAGTGCTTTGCCGTGAAGCTACCTTTACAGTATAACTTGACAGTGTATTGGTGATTGTTCCACGGTGTTTATTATAAGTCTAGTGTTGCCGTGAAGCTACCTTTACAGTTACAGCCTGAAGCTGTGTGGCTGATTGTTTCGGCGTATTTATTGTAGATTTTCGACGCTTTTAATGGTAATTTTGGAACTGTGCTGTAAATAGTGATTCTTGTAAATAAATTGTGCTTTTTATTGTTCTGCATGGTGTTTTCATCGGATACTCTCAAATCCACGAACCCGTATAACGCAACAATACATTATTCCGAATTCTAAAAATTCGTCGGAAGCCATTATGTAATAAATTAGCCATTAAGTACTAAATAAGTAATAAATTAATACAAGTAATGAAAGAAAATAAAATATATTCAAGCACTCGCGTTTACAGATGACATAGCACTGGTGATAGAAGCCAAACATATCCAATAGAAGCGTTTGAAGCTATTGAGAGGCAGTCTAAGCCTGTGCGTCTCATTATATACCTAGATAAAACGAAATTTTGTGACTACTATTGGAAATCCTTACACCCCAACTTGTCTCTTAATTGGGGATTATAAATTTGAAATAGTTACAGATTTCATTTTAAAGTTCAAGCCCAAGTGGAGGCTTTGTGTACGTTCCGAGTTAGGAACTTATTGTAAATATTCTAAGAATTAAAGGGTAGTTAACCCTTCGTAAGTCTTACGCAGTGGCGGTTCGGAATAAGCACTGTGGAACTGCAGCACCCCCTGTTTCCACTTATTATTATTTTTAATATTTAATATAATGAGCCCTTTTTTTAATTCTTTCTTTATACTTCTACAATATATAATCCTTAAACTTAATGACAGTAGCCATCCTCCAGTTTATGAAAAAGGTACGAAAGTTTTTGTATGGAACTGCGCTTCACGAGGCTGTTCTGCGCAAGCGCGCACAGAAAGCAGCGCTCGAGCCAGGGAGATAAAACAGCACTGTCGCTCTTACAGTGCCGAAATTCTGGAAACGTGATTATTTCTCACTCCGCGGGTGTGGTATTTGGCTGCTCTGCGCATGCGCTCTTAGGAAGCAGCGTACGAGGCTGAGAGGGAGAGAGCACTGTCGCTTTTACAGTGCCGAATTTGGAGTATCGTTGGGAACTGGTTCTTTTTTTTTTACTCCACGTGTGCTGTGTTTAAAAATCATACACTGTATTCTTGGTTAGATTATTTTTCGGCTATTCTATTTCATTCGTTTTTTTCCGGTTCTTTTATTTTACAGAAAACTTTAACCATGTCCTTGCATCCTCAAGTAACGAATTCTGTGACTGTAAGTGAACTTCGAGAGCTTTCGTTTTCGTGCGCTTGCAATGCTTTCAATATAGAAAAATTTCCTCGGTTGTCATCCAGAGATCGAGGAGAAAATGATCGATCTCTTCGCGCAAATTAAAACGAGAAGAATGGATTTCATTTTTAAATGAATAGGTAAAGCTTGAACTGTAACAATTTAAGTTAAAGTAATTAAGAAACGTTTAATTTTTCTTTTGTAAAATTTCATGGAAGTTTCAAAATAAATTTTCTTTTTATACATGTTTGTTTCCCTTTACACAGGTTTTAAACAAAGGTTAAATTTTTTTGGACCCCCCCACTAATTTTAGCTACGAGCCGCCACTGGTCTTACGTTTATTTACACACTTAAGCGATTATTCACTTGTTAGTGTTTGTGGGATTCTAGGATTGAACATTGAATTAAATAAGTGAAAACCGACACCTTAAAACTAAGTATTGGAGGAGTTTGGCTGCTAGTAGAGGAAGGTTGGAAACGTCTAGTTCAGAAGGCTTTGGCCCAACCCCCCGCTGTCGCACCATGGATGATGATGAATAAAAGATAATTGTTACTTGTATTACAGAGCGCCTTTGTAACTTGTAAATTATCATCTAACTAGGAAACGTATTCCAAATGACGGGCATTAGCCATTTTTAGGCTTTCGCCGTTACTAAGTACCCAGAAGTTGTGGTCACTTTATTATTGAGGCACCTAATAGGCGGCCGCCGTTACCTCCTGTGAGGAGATAGACAATGTACATCCATGTCTTCTCCGGGATTCGAACCCAGGTCGGCTCCCCTAACCACTATATCGTATGGGTGGCTGTCTAATAAAGGTAATAAATTACATTTGGAGAAAAGAAATTACAATAATCTATATATTGTTTTTCTCCTTTTATATAAGTTGATGTAAGGGTTGTAAAGACATTACGTTATTTCGAAGCAGAAGACATGAAATATAAGCGATGTCCTCACCGGACTCGAACCTCGGACCCCTCGTATACGTGCCGAGTGTGCTAATCACGAAGACATATTTAAGAGGGCGGAAGAAATACCTTATATACTCCCCCCTTTAAAGGGCGACCGGGGATTACAGGACCCAATCGCTAAATCCTGATGGTGGAGAACCATCATCCATTACCTTTTTTTGTTTGGGCGCCACTGTAGAGACTTGCCCTTCGGTTTTTTGTGCTGAGAGACGTGAAAAATGTGCATTGCCTTCGCGGGACTCGAACCTCGGACCGGAACACGCCGAGTGTGTTGACCATTACACCACGAAGGCATGCTAAGAAGGCGGGAGAAATACCTTAGAGGGTACAAACTTCGTTCTCTTCAATGGTAACAATAAACATTATTATACAGGCAAACTTTTCTATAATTTTTCTTCTCCTGTTTCATTTTTTGAGGAAAATTTCCTTTTCACAGAGATCGGAAGCTTTGTAGTTCTGTTTAAATTCCATATCAGTTATTCGTATTTTTCATATTTAATAATTAATAAAATAAGCTGTTTTGCACATTTTAGTAGTTTAGCATGTTTTTTGCAGACTGCAACAACATAATTTTGTGACGAATTTGCAAGATCAAATAATAACTTTTTGAGATTAATTTTGTACTTTTTTCAGAGACACTATTTTTAAACAGCTCCTTAAATCCTTAAGAAGCGTCTCCAGAAAAGAGCGTATGAAAATTTAACAAAGAAAACTTCAAATATAATAATAAATTAGAGGGAAGCTATGCTATAAAAAATGACGGAAATAATAGGCACTAGGGAAATAATAAAGCAGAAATTGCCAAAGCATAAACTGCTATAAAATGATGGAAATTAAGGAAGAATACCGAACTTAAACTCGATTACGAGACAGGAATTGTTTTCTTCTAGGCTAGCTGTTGGCTATTTACCCTCAATATTCCCCCTCCCATTGTATTTTATCGTTGCGTCACGATTATTAAATTGCAACTTTTATCTTGTTTTTTCGCACTTCAGCGCCGTAAGATCTTCTTATATTTTTAGTCTTGCTCCTTAAGTTTCTCGTAAACACTGCGTTTTTTTCAGTGATCTCAATAATTGTATTTTTTTAATCGACTTACGAAGACTATAAAGACTTTATTTAAGTAGCATCAAAAAGCTAGGCATATTTATATTATTTGATGTGTTGGAGCTTCTTTTATTTCGATACTAGACGCTGCGCGGCCAGCCTTCGTCTGGCTTTTAAGTGTACCATAAGAATACTTAACACCAAACATTAAATTTGAAAACCGCACAGAATTTTACTCTGCAGAACAATTTTATCGAAAAAGAAACAAACAACGGAAAAAAATTCAGTTAAAAATGCTTTACATATAAAAAGCATACAACGAAATAAGCAATATCCCTTAATACAAATATTAATTATCCTAATAAATAAATTAACCAACTTCCCTTTGCAAAATCTTAAGAACTCAAATGGTATAAACAGATTAAAAAATATCATGCAAAACTTTTTTATAATTAAAATTATATATAATTAAAACATAATATTACAATGAAATAAGCAATATCCCTTGATACAAATTTTAATTATCCTAATAAAGTAATTAAACAATTTACCGTCGCAAAAAGAAACAACTTTTTAATTTCTTAAACATTTCAGTCTCTTAAAAACAGTTACGTAAGAAATACGATGAAAAATTGTTGCCAAACCGAAATTTTTAAAAGAATGAAACTATTCAAAATGATGCAATTTCATCAAAAATCTATCGACAACAATAAGAAAGGAAAATTGTTGCCAAAACTACATTTTAAAATATCTGAGATGTGAGAAGTGTATTCGGAAGCTTCTTTTAAAAATTTAAAAAAAAATACAAAATATTATTATTTTTCCAAAATTCCTTTTTTAAAAGGATTAAAGTTCAACGTGTCCAAAAATCAAAGGAAAATAAACGGCACATTTTTTAAAATAAGTTTAAAAAAAAAAACTTTCCGCCGAAAAGGTGTTAAGCTCACATTCCTAAATAAATTCGTATTGAATCGATTTATTGAAATACGAAATGTATTTTAAGTTCGTAAAATAGCTCAGTGTCTACGCTTCACGACGATGTAAAAATGAAATGTATAGAGTGAAATCTCGCTTTCCTGTAGCCCATTATGTGTCAAAATGACGCGATTTGGTCACAAAATATAAAATAAAAGAAATTCTAATTCGAATTTCGAAAAAGTCGCTTCGAGGTGCACTGGCTCTTGTGTAGATACACCTATGTACCAAATTTCGTGGCCCTGGGTCTATTAGCTTACTCGCAACACGAACGAAAGACACACACACAGAGACTCTTTGTTTTATTATATGTAGAGATAAAGCATATGACGGTGCATCTATAATATTAAAATCTTGGGCGTCTGTCTGTCTGTTTTATTGTGTGTGACATTAACTCCTCCGGAACAGCGGGGAGTTGAGTTTTTAAAAGAAGTATTCCCGGGATTCCAAAAAATTCGTGGCAATACATTTCGACCATTCTCATCTGCGTATGATTTTAATCAGCCGAAATATTAATTTAAAACTATGGTAGTGCTTATTTTCGCGCACATTTTTACGAGTGGAAACAGTCTTTCGCCCTGCAGATAAAAGTGCTTTATTTCGAAAAATGTTGCCACTGCTCGCTTTCAAATCGTAGAGTTTGTTAATTAAAAATTTATAAGTTTTAGAAAATATTAAATAAAATTATCATTGCCAAATATTAAACATATTATTATTATGTTAGGTCACATTGAAGTCACTGACGTTGAAGAAAACACGCGATTGCATGTGACGTCATTGTGTATCGAAAATTTTTCCTTAATGTCAGAATTTTAAATAAATAGCTGCCGTTGGCAACTTTTTTGTTTCAGGTTAGGATAATTGACGCGATATGTTATTGCCACGTTAATTATTTTATTGATATTAAGAGAAATTTGTTAAATCACATTCAATTTAAATCATGGTGTCATATGTATTAACCTGAAGGGTAAAACATTTTAAGACACATATATTAAAACTTCAAACCTTTCAGAATAAGACCCTTCGTTTAGCCCTTAATGCACCCTGGTATGTTAGTAATGACGGGATTCATTCGGACCTTAACATTAAATCTATTGATGTCTTAATTAAAAGACTTAATCAAAATTTGTTTGCCAAAATTGAACAGATTGATAACCGTGCTTTACAAATGCTGCCTGCCTACGATTCGTCGATCCCAAGCTCCTCAAAACGACCGCGGTCTGTGATTGGACGGGAGTACGGGATCTTTCCTCCTGCTAAAAGACGACGATCCACCCCCACCCCTCCCCAGCCTTCAGTTCCAGCGACGACGCCGTTCACTCAACTGCTCCAGATATGCCTCACACTTGATTATCAATCTGTTTCTTTTAAATATCACATCATTTACCGCAGATTTAATCTGCCAATTTGCTATTCACCGGTAAGTAGTCATTACACTACTAGCATATAACTATATTATAATCCATGTGACCAAGGAGCCTATTAATCGTAATATCTTTCCTATCTACTTTATCTTTGGTGTTGTATTTATGTTATTAAATTATAAAACACCCCTAAAAAAATCATTAAAAATATTAAAATACCAAAAAATTCTGTGTTCTCCCTAGCTCAGTGGTTAGCGCGTTAGACTCGAGACCGAAGGGTCCCGAGATCGAGTCTCGTTAATCGTTGCTTAATTTTTCCGAACTTATAATATTTTTATAAGTTCTTCTTTTTGTTTCTGTAATTTTTCTCAAATCATGTTGACTTCCTCTTTATTTTTCCTTAACGTCTTTCATGTATTTTTCCCTATTTCTGCTCCCTTTTATTAACTATGATGTGGAGGTAGAGGGTTCTTTACCCTAGGCGCTCCGTAATAATTAATCCTTGGATCCTTGGATGTCAAAATTTTTTGTCTTCTGAGTTGGCAACAAACAATCGTTTACGAATTTGTTGTTGCTTGGAAAGAAAGAACTGATTTTGTTGAAATATCTGTATGTATTTTCTTTTCCAGCTGTATATAGAACGTATAAATTTTGTTCTGGCCCGAGTCCGCTAGTTTGACTTGACAAATTGTTAAAAAAACGCAAAATTTATTATGATTCAAACCTTTTTAACTAAGGCGTATATAGGAACCGATGGTTCTAGATCATAAGTGGCTCAATTGATAAAAACGCTTGGAGCTCGTGTCAAATCTCGGGGAAGACGCTTTTTGCATGAATGTGTACTTGGCTTTTTGAATGTGTAATAGGAGCCCGTGGCAGTTTCCCTCAAAAAATCCTCCAAGAAGATATTCTCCCTCTTAAGCAGATAAGTCCTCGGGTAACCAGCCGAGTAGTTTAATGGAACGAATCGCTTTGTACGAATTTAAATTTTCTATGCAGTTGAACCATAGTTCTTTTTAAATAGTTTACATCATTATATTTTGGTAAAGATAAATTAAAGATAAGTTATGTGCGTTTTGGTTACAAAAGTACCATGCAGTTGATCGAACTACCAGTGTTTAGTGATGTAATCTACTTCATTAGTTTTAGGCTTACGTAGTGAAGGGCGGAAGTGATATAAATATACCAAATAATGTCTTCCGTAAAACTGTTTTAATAGGAAAGACTGTTTTTTAAGAACTGCTAAATAACTATCATTTGATCAAAACAATGAATAAAATTGATCATTGACATTCTTATTTTGCTTTTCAGTGAGGTATAACATGACTAAACACAGGTTTTTATAGATAAAACAGCCCACCAGCGGCCGAGCGGTAAAGTCGCTGAACACCGGTAGTTCGGTCCGAGATTCGAATCCTGCGAGCGAGCTGGCTGTATGTATAGGCGTTTTCGTCGTTTTCCCCGTGTGTAACGTGTATAGAACCAGTTTCCCTCAGAAAGACCTCCACGAAGGCATCCCTCTCCTTAGGCAAATAGCCCTCGAGACTTTGCCGTAATCTCATAAAGCCAAAAAAAATTATATATATAGGTAAAACATCACTAAAACTTATCGAGTTATTACTAAGCTACGATTTATTTTACATAAATTAGAAATAAAAAAAGGAAAAAGAATAGTTATTACGTCACGCCTCAGCTTTCGTCATTGCTGTTATTAGCATTACCCGAAGCAGTTACAGTCACAGTTGCATGGCCATTTCCCACATTATTAAGAGTACAGCAATAAACTGATTTCGCTTTAATTAATAAACTTAGCGGCTAATATGTATGCCATCTTTTTGCAAAGTGCTTTAAAGTAAGTGAAAAAAAACAGGGTGTAATTAAAATAGACCGTACTTATTGCTGATATCATATTCTCTATTCCTATGTAGTGTGTGTTTAAACTCATTTAATATTGTTACAACGTTTTGTTCTTTTAAGAGCGTCTTTAGCGTTAGCTGGGTACGCTGAGCACTAAAACGGGTTGCTTTTGAATAAAAAAGTTTCGCTATTTCCGTCTAGTTCTTTAGTACGTCGTTATCGGTATTTTTCCTTGAAAATATTCTAATCTCTGTTGAACAGCTGACGTATCAAATACTTCTCGACAAAAGAAAGCAGAATTTTAAGGCGAATCTGCCTGCCATTGGAGATAAAAGAAAAAAGGAAAGATTCCAGCAGCTCCTCCCTTCTACCCCGCCTCCATAGGGGGAAAAAAAAAAGGAAAAGCTAAAATGGAAAAAGAAGGAAAAAAAGAAACATTTTCTGATACGGAAGGGTACATTTTCACCTGTTAGTGAAGGTGGCAAAGAGCATTATTCTTCGCGTCTTTCTGCGATCCTTCCCTTCACCCTGACATCCCCTTTTAAATTCCTTTTCCTTCTTTTCTGCCATGATTGGCAGCGAACGTGATATTCTTATTTCGCCGCGCTGAAACCTGATATCCACAGTTTTAACATGAAAGTATTGTCGGGATTCTTTGCATATTGTCGATTCTAAAACTTCAGATGCGTTATTGTTCGATTTGCTTTACATTTTCCATTGGTTAATCCGACCCCCGATAGTTCTAAAAGCTAGTAAAAGGGCAGAATGAGCCAAGACTTTCCCATATGGACCGGAAGTAATACATTATTAAACACTTACATACATTAACCAAAAGAATTTTTTCTCTGTGGGATAAAATTTGTTATTTTCAGTTAAAATTTAGCATGAAACTATTTCTAAGTTCGTTTAGTTTCGAATAGTTAGATAGTTCAATCTATCTATATATAGAAGAAGAATGTCTGTTTGTGTGTTTGTTCGCGATTAACTCAGTCACTACTATAACTATCGTCACCCAACTTTCTACAATGCTGTTCTGGGTCCTAGGAAAGGTGGATGTCACTTCTTTTCCACCAAAAAAGTAGCTAAAATATGAGATATTAATTAAAAACTCTGCAAATGTTAATTTTCCCGAGTGGCAACAGTCTCGCACGCTGGAGATAAATATCTGCTTTATTTGGAGAAGAGTTGCTACTACTCGCTTTCAAATCGTAGAGTTTGTTAATAAAAAATTTTTAAGTTTTACAATGAAATAAAAATAGTATTGCCAAGTATTAAATACAGTGTCTCACAAAAGGGATGGGACACTTGTGGTTTACAAAAGGAAACTGTAATAAAATAAATTAAAACAACATAAAAAAATTTTTTGTGGGTGTGTTTCATACTTAAATTTAGTAATAATTATTACATAACATACATTTTCTCAAAATATTAAACTATTAATTTAATAAAAATACAATTGTTTAGAACGGAGCAAAAAATGGCTCACATAAGTGATGGGACACCATTAGACTATGCAACAAAAATTGTCTGAAGTAAGCAATAGAAATATTTCTTGGGTTTTTATTTTTACTCAAAAGCAATTGCCAATAATTTATAAAATCGTCTGCATTATTTTTCTCCAGTTTGTTTTCGAATTTTTGTGTTTTTTAGCTCCGTGCAGCCACGAATGCTAAACGAAAAGAAACTTTGCCTGAAATTCGAAAATTAGTTATTAATTTGCATATTGAACGTGGAAAATCTATTAGAGAAACTGCTGAAACAGCTAACTTGAGTCATTCGACAGTTTTCAATATCATTAAACGATATAAAAAGAATCATATGTTTCAGGATAAAAGAAGACCTGGCCGACCATCAAAGCTATCCTATGGAATATAGCGAATTATCGTTCGAAATATTAAAAAAAATCCAAGAATGAGTGCTCCTAAAGTTGCTGCTGATTTACAAGCATTATATGGAGTAATTTTTAATCCTGAGACTATTAGAAGAGTAATTCGATCTACTGGATATCACGGTAGAGCAGCCAGGAAAAAATTCTTCGTAAGTGAGAGGAATAGAAAACTCAGACTGGCTTTCGCAAAATCCAACATAAATAAGAATTCTGATTACTGGAATGAAGTTATATTTGCTGATGAGAGTAAATTTAACATATTTGGTTCTGACGGTAGAATCGTGGTGTGGAGAAAACTCAGAGAAGAATTTCGCAAACAGAACTGGGTGAAAACAGTAAAACATGGTGGTGGAGGAGTTATGGTATGGTGGTGTATGTCGTCCGCTGGAGTTGGTAATCTTGTTTTTATTGACAGTATAATGGATCAGTACAAGTATATTGGCATATTAAATCAAAATTTGAAATCTTCAGCACGAAAACTGAACCTCCGTAACGATTTTAAATTCTACCCGGACAATGACCCCAAGCACACTGCTTTGAACGTTAGACTCTGGCTGCTGTATAACTGTCCTGAAATAATAGAAATACCACCACAATCTCCAGACTTCAATTCCATAGAGAATATTTGGCAAGAATTGGAATCAAAAATTCTTAAACACACCATTTCTTCAAAACGACAATTAAAATCTGTGCTTCAAGAAGAATGGTGTAAAATCACTCCAGAAATCACAAAAAAATCAGTCGAATCCATCCCAAGAAGATTAAATCATGTTTTAAAATTAAAAGGAAATCCAGCAAAATATTACAACCTTTTAAGAAGTAAAATTTTTGGATAAATATTTGGTGGAAAAGTAAGTGTCCCATCACTTATGTGAGCCATTTTTTGCTCCGTTCTAAACAATTGTATGTTTATTAAATTAATATTTTAATATTTTGAGAAAATGTATGTTATGTAATAATTGTTACTAAATTTAAGTACGAAACACACCCACAAAAAACTTTTACATGTTTTTTTTAAATTTATTTTACCGCAGTTTCCTTTTGTAAAGCACAAGTGTCCCATCACTTTTGTGAGACACTGTACATTATTCCCGATTCCAAAAATTCGTGCGTGCGTGCGTGCTGTTCCCATCTTCGTACGACTTTAATCAGCCGAGATATTAATTAAAAACTCTGTAAACACTCATTTTCGCACTCATTTTTCCGAGTGGCAACAGTCTCGCGCTTTGGCGATAAAAATACTTTATTTCGAAAAGTGTTGCTACTGCTCGCTTTTCAAATCGTAGAGTTTATTAATTAAAATTTTGTAATTTTTACAAAGTCTGTGTATATGAAGAGGAATGTCTGTTTGTGTGTTTGTTTGCGTTATTGATCTCTGATCAATTATGATGAATTTTTTGCCACATTTAATCGACTAAAATTGTATATAGGTGAAACATTGGGTGGATTTTTGCGCTTTTACGACCATTTCACTAGAAAGACGAAACCCATTAAAAACTGCCTGCCATTGTTGCTGATATAATGAGAGAGGATTTTTTTATTTTTCTATCGAAATTTTATATGTGGGTTTCATATGGCATGAGACTGAAAAATGTCTGACTGGGAATCGTATTTTTTGCATCGTTATTAGAGAAGGATTACAGCAGTGTCGTTCTCTCTGTTGTTAGATACTTTACTTTGAATCTAACTTAACTGGCATCGGGTACTGCCGCTAATTTCTATATAAATAAATGCATATTTTTTAATTATAAGAAATTATCGAAAGACCTTCACGAAGGGTATACCTTGGCTGAAGCAGATTGTACACGCCTGCTATGTCATATAAAATGTATGTGTTTGCTTATTTTTGGAACGATTTTGGGAACGTTTAATTAATGTTTAAAATGAAATGATTATTTTTTCCCCTGAATTATAACGTTTTACGTGACAGAAGCGCGTTTCGTAAAATTTCCAAACCTCTTTAATAAAAATTAGAATATTTTCAACGAAAAACTTCATAAAGAAGTAGTCTGAAATACCAAAACATTTTGATTTCCATTCCTCCTCCACTGTGGTCAAGGGTCTATCAGTGATGCAGGATTTTGCAGGACTTTTAGAAAGAGCTCTTTCCAAGCGTCCAGAGGCACAATTATTCGTACCGTGAAACGTCAGGTAATTTCTCAGGAATAGATTGAAAAAGTTATTCGTGCAATACCTGTATCAGTGTTCATCTTTAGCCGAAAGCAGTGTTAACTCGGGTTATTAATTTCGTTTTCGCATTTTGCGTCGATTTGCTGTAAATTATTTTACTAATTACTGTAAATTATTTATTAAATTTTATTAACTGTAAATATCCGTATAGCTTTTCAAACTGTTGCCTCTAAATATTATCGCCCTGTGTTATATTTAAGGAAATTAAGTAATGAAGAATCTGCATAAATGTATGTATGTTTCTGGCATTGTGATAAAACAACGATACCTAGAGCCTTCAAATTTTTAATAACGTAATCCTCCTCCGAATATGGGCATCTGAAAGCCCGAATTTGGAATTTGTTTTATTATCGATTTCATATTTTGCAACACTTGAACGAATTTTTGATTAACAAACTCAACGATTTAAAAGTGAGCCATGACAACGTTGTATAGAAAAAAAAAAACATTTTTATCTCCAGCGCGCGAGACTGTGTATCGGACATTCGAAAGCTATGCTCATTTTAAAATTATTTTGTGATATTGCTGTTGAACTGAATTTTGTGAGTTAAGGGCGAAAAACTC
The DNA here is from genome assembly GCA_000611955.2 of Stegodyphus mimosarum. NCBI lineage: Eukaryota > Metazoa > Arthropoda > Arachnida > Araneae > Eresidae > Stegodyphus > Stegodyphus mimosarum. The sequence goes on along the minus strand of KK122581.1, from coordinate 8,965 downwards.
ACATATTTAATAAATAAAGGTAACACAGGAAACATTAAAAAAAAAGCCCCTTTGGGCGTAATGTGAAATCTGAAAGTTTCAGATTTTTTTTGTTGTTGCTGTTTCATTTTGTTTCCTCGCTTCTTATTTTTAATTTCCAAGTGTAACAGAATCATTTGACAATCATAAAAAATATTCTACTGAAACTTTCTTTGCATTGACGGAGCCAGGTTTGCGCATAATATTCTCTTTGTTTTCTGTAATAAATTGACTCTTCTTTGTTGCAGGGCCCACCAGCGGCCGAGCGGTAAAGACGCTGAGCACTGGTAGTTCGGTCCGAGGTTCGAATCCCGCGAACGGGCTGGCTGCATGGGCGTTTTCGTGGTTTTCCCCATGTGTAACGTGTATATGAGCCAGTTTTCCTTAGAAAGTCCTCCACGAAGGCATCCCTCCCTTTAGGCAGATAGCCCTCGTGTGCTTTGCCGTAACTGAATAACCTAACCTAACCTAACCTTCTTTGTTGCAATCATGTAGGCAAATCTATGCTTTATCAAGCATCACAATTGTATTTCCATTTATTACTTGCCCAATAGTTTTCATACAGTGTTCTTCAAATTGTTCTGCGTCAAGCCATGTACTTTGACAAAATCTTGTTTTCAAGTGATTCTGCGTCGTCGGGTTTTCTCTTGTTACGAACGATTTAACTTTAAAACATTAGAAATTGTACGTACTTTTTCGGGTATTCGTTTGGAATCTTCTTTTCGTGCAGAAGTAAGGTTTGTTAAGTGTTGTTGCTATACTTTTTTACATCCGTAAAGTGGATAAAGATAACCAGATTTGCTGGTGATATCTTAACTTGTAAAATATTTTTAAAGCTTGGAGTTGTAAAAAATGGTTTAGAATTTTTGGTTAATTTTTTTGCTCTTCTGGCACATTTATTCACAAAGTTTATACGACTTGTTAATAGACAAAAATGCTAACTCAGCGTTTGAAAACATTGGAAAATATTAAAATGTTTAATTTAATTATTATTTCTTTTGAAACTATGGCAACGACTTGTAAAGCAGTTTAAAGTGGAATTTAAATAAATGTTTTTGGCGGAACTGGGAGGGTGTTTAATTTGCCAAGAATACCAGCTTTAAATTTTTTATTAAATTCGAAAAATTTTACGATGTACTTCTTGGAGCTTCGTAGTTGAGCAGTTTATGATATCATAAACCATGCTTGGAAAACTTGTAACGTAGCACTCATTCTAATCAAATGAATTCTTCTTTTATATCTTGCGAAGATCGCTTATATTCATTTATATAATGTTGCGTGTTTTCTGGAATAATCGAGTAAAGTGATAACAAAATGTCTGATCTGGACACCAGGTTACTTCCATGTAAGACCTATTAAGTAATTTTCTGCACTGCATATGAACTTATTTCTTCGAATATTCATTATTCCCTTTCAATCAAGTCAGTTCTCAATTTGCAACAAGGCAGAAATGCAAAAAAAAAAAAAAAATCAAAACATCATCATTAAAAATTGTGAAATGCAGGAAAAACATAAAAACACCAAATACAGTTAAAAATTATTTAAAAAAAAAAACGTTTTCGCAGTTAACACAAGCAATTCGACCAACGGACAGGAAAACCAAACTTTCGGTGCACAGAATTGAAAGTTAAATTTTGGTTCCACTGGGTAAAACGATACTGAAGTTGGTGCAAAAACTGACTTAATTCACTGTTCTACTAAGAGTTTTAAATGTAAACGAATGGCAGCGTCATTAGGCCTAGCGCCTGTTAAACTTTTAAGTTGTTGATAATTCTACAACTGTTGCATGCAGATTAACTAAAGGCATAAAAACCTCAGCCGGAACATAAGAACAATAATTACTATTCAGCCATTTTTAAAGCAAAAAAAATACTAATAGATAAGAATAAAAATACTGAGCTTACAGAGCCGGGTAACAGGGTGGGAGTGTATATATATATAATAATAATAAAATTCCTTAGTCAAAAGTACACATGAAACTATAACTTAAATTTCGTCTTTTATTTTTGTTTATTCCCCAGTCACAATTCTAAATGCATGTTCTTTTCATTTCAATGGCGACGATCTCTTATTCGAAATTCCGTGGAATTAAATCCACAGCCCCGTAGTCAAGTTGATTTTCTCACTTTTTCTACACCTACAGTTATTGAATGTTCTGGAAATATTTAAAGCGACCTGGATTGGCTGACGTCATTTCTTGGAAGCTCCGCCTTTCCAGAGATTATAAAAGGACTCGCAAAGGAATATCGAGCGGTCTTTTCATTAATGTAACGATGGAGTAAACTTCAATACAAAAAGTTATTAGTTATTCTTTTTTATTTACTCCGAGGATATGAATTTTGTAACTGCTGTTTTTCACGGAAAATAATAAACGGATCCTGTTTTTTCTTATCGTCTGTTACTTTGAGCTACGACTACATATGGCACATCACATATATATATGCATGGGAAAAGGAAGTCCTTTATTCCAGATTGGGCAAAATGGATTTTTGAAATATGATACCCGAAATGTTTCGCGATTACAATACTTCCTTTACTTCGTACGAGGAAGTAAAAAGCTGGGATAGAAAATGAATAGGACAGCTGTTAACAAAATAATCGTACCTAATTGTTTAAGAGGGACGTGACCGATCCACTTATGTTAAACATTAGTTTTGCTTTTCTTGATCTTTTCAAAGTAAACTTGAGCATTTCTTTATAATCTTGTTTCATCTTTTTCGGTTAAATATGTCAAAAGCGTATTCACATTTTGCACTTGGATCGACCAACAAGAGCCGTGTCTGTTTGCAGAGCGTGGCAGCGAGGGCGAAAGAAGAAGCGGCAGCTGTCTTCTGGTGGAATGTTGGGTATGGGTGGAGATCTCTCTGTTTCATTCGAAGGTCACATGACTGTTATGAAACAGCGGGTGCGCCATCCACTGATCACGGCAGTGACCTGAGTTTACTCCGTTTTTAGAATGTGTTTGCTCTCTTAATGCACAGTTAGCTGTTTCCCATTGGCTGCTTTGCTGTTCGTTGTTGATTGAGGAAATAAAAAGTGGCTTGCAATTTTTTTGTCGCGGAAGAGAGCAAAAGTGCGAACTGCGCCCATGCCAAACGATACCTTCATTTCTTAGGACATAATCCCAGCCGAAAAATTACAAAAAGGATTTGAAGCTGCTATGACACCAGTAAAATTTGCAGAGGAAGAAAACTGAAGCAAGCGATGAAGACACGTGACTCCTAATGACCAACCAGATTGCACACTGCATTCAGATGAAAAACGCAGCTGCTCCCTCCGATTGGACATCCCTGTTACCAAATTATTACATCTAAGACTTATTGAAATGTACCATCACTTCGACTGTGGATACGAAGATCTCACTCTCCTCCCCATCGAGAATTTTTTTTCATTAAAAAAGAATTCTCAATCAACTAAACACCTATGTTATGGAAGGAAAGTTATGTTCCTCTCCTCACGCGTTACACACAGGATGGAGGCTTCTAGCCTAGGCGCCTGTTTCCATGTGCTTCGCCCCTGAGACTTCTTAGGACATAATACTGTTGGAACTAGGAATGGAAAATACATTGGGAAGTTCTGTTGATTGAAGTTTAAGCTTACCATCTCTTAAATTTATTTTAAAATTGAAGGTTAACTGTCATATAACCGTTCGATTCCCTTGTAGGATTCCAACCTTTTATCTAACAGCTAAATGTGAGGAACCACATACACAGATAAGCGAATAATCGCTCGAGTGTCTGAACAGAGACATAAGACTGAAGAAGGGTTAATTGCCCTTTATTCGTCAAAATAAGGGTTAACACGGTCGGCTCCTATCTCAGAGCGTACAGCAAAGCCTCCACTTGGGCTTGAACTCAAGGTAAAAAGAATTAAAATTTAACTAAGAAGATATAGCCGAAGTCATCAAGATTCTAAGTAGTTGGCCCCTAAATCTCAAATAAATGGGAAGGTATCGAGGGCCTGAAGTACGGCCGAGCGTACTAATAGCTTAGAGAGAGACGTTGCCAAAAGGCGAACGCGCGCTAGTCAAAACTCTGGCTCTGTAACGAAGTCAGTGAAACATACTACTTTTACTAATTTGCATTAACCGCGATTCTGAAAACACATTCTGGTAGGAAATTGTAAGCTGAAATTAGAATGGACAGGAAAGAAGCTTAACCTAACGATAACTGTTAAAACTTAGGATAAACTTTATACCTTAACACATGTAAATCAGGTCTTTGAGAGTTCAGATCGACTCCAAAATGAATTACGCTAAAATAGCTTACGCCGAAATGGATACGAAACTGACAGGTTGTGGATGTTAAATCTAAGTGCCCAAATTAGTCGCCACGAAAAACCTACCCAACCTTTCATTACACTATCATGGCAAAACAACAGAAAGTTTACGAAGTTAAGATTGCTATGTTGGTAACGAAGAAATAAAACGTCAATCTCTAGAATTTAGAAAATGGCAAGCAGTGGACTGATGTACCGAAGACAGCATGTTGTTGGGTGAACTTTTAGCGATTTGTTACGAGTACCATTCGTACTTCCAAGTCAACATTTCATTATTTCGTTATGTACTGATCCTAACTGACAAATATATTGTTAGGAATTTTGCATTCAGTTAGATATTTTTAGTATAATTATAATTAAAATTGTTTTTATTTTCCCGAAACATATTCTAAAAGAAAGCTACGCCGGAAAATTAGAAATATAAGAGCACGTGCATTTAACATTAAATAAAATTTTATCTCTGTAATTGATATTTAATTTGAATAAACGTAATTGACTACTGTGTTAGCTGTAACCGTAATTCTACTCTTGCTTTCCAGAAATTGTTCGAATTGTCTCGCGCAGCCGATTGAAAAAGCTATAAAAAAGCCACATAGTGAACATCTCAGCTCAGTTGTTTATTCGTTGTTGTTTACTTAGCTGCGGTAATTTTTGTTGATGGGATTAGCTTTCTCTGTGCTGTGGATTGCGTTCTATTTAAAGTTTGAGTAGTTTAAAATATAGCTACTGATTATAATACGTGATACTGTACGAATATCTTTGAGGGAAAATCCAGCGTTTCTGTTACATTTCATGTAAGAAATAAAAATAAGAAGAATTTAAAGAATAAATTTATTAATTTAAGAAAGAATAAATTTTATTAACTTTTAATCGAACTTGTGCATTCAATCTAATACGAACCCGTACGCACGCAACAATATTACTAAGAAAGCCCCCCAGACGGTATAATTGTTATTGGAGCCTACTACGAGGAGAAGGCATGGATGTTTGTAAATATATAGTGTCTTTACAGCATAGGGGCACTCTAAATACATGCCGACCCGAAAGTCCTCTTGAGAGATTGATGGTAGGAGAAGAGGTGTGGTAGGCCCTCGGACCCGTTCCCCTTCTTGGGATACGACATCGCACTGTCACCTGTATGGTGCTCAAGGCTCTAGCTAACGAAAGGGACAATCTTGCATTCAGTGCCATGATCAGTTTCGTGGGCTTGTTCTGATTTTACTGTCAGAAAAATGATATAAGTCATAACAACAACACATTATAAAGAAATCTGATATGGATACCACATGACTTCCTTGTATGGCTAATTAAATTATAATCATTTTTTGCTGCACTTGATTTAAATTTATTTCCTGGAATTAATCTAACTAAATGAAACGATCCCTCAATGCAATTAAAAAAATTAAATATCTCATCAATGATTTATCGTATATGAATCAAATATCTTGTAACATTATTTTTTTATAAATAGTATAAAATTTTAAAACAAGCGAATCGACAACCTTGTATTCGGTGTAGATTTTGTAAAATCCCAATCGATTTCGAGGGCAAAACGGGTCCCCTTTCATCAGAAGCAAAAAACAAGAGTAGGATCTAGGGATATCTGCGTGAAGACGTTCCTGAAGGACCTTTGTAAAGGACATTAGCTGGCTTTAAATCACACTTAGGGACGAGTCATGAAAAACTCCCAGCTTGCTTACTACCGTGAACTATCGATGAAAATGAACCCAGAATGAACTATCGATTTTCATTTCTTTGCCGTAATATTAAATTACCAGCGAACTATCGACCGAGCGTAACAACAGCTTAGAGAGACGTAGTCCAAAGGCAAACGCGCACTACTCAGGAATCCTAACTCTCCATGTCAAAGTCAGTAGAACTTGACTTGAATTACGATTCTCCTTCGCATTGAACGCGATTCTAAAAGCTTATTCTGGTAGGGAGTTGTAAGTTGAAACTAGGTAAGGTAGGAAAGATGCATGAACTTAAAACTAACTGTTATAAAATTTTATAAAATTAAAATACAGTAGAAGTCCAGAAATCTGTAATGCTTGGGACCAGAGGTTGTGCGGATTTTATGATTTTGCGGATTTCGGGACAGAAAAGCCGAATCATAATATTCAGACTAAAAGTGAAAAATAAATAAGGCATATTAGATACATTTACGTAAATTATTATGTACAATAATATACATTATTACATTATTTTATTATATGCATTAAATTACTAATGAATGAATAATATATATATATATATATTATTCATTTATATTAGTGATTACAGGAATATTTTAAAGCATTAAAGGCATATACAATAGAGACGTTTTTTTTACTTGTTTCAAACATTTTTCTGATAAAGGTTTGTTTTAAAACTTTAGGTGCTTCAGAGTAAGATTTTTTTTCTTTTGTAAATTTTACAGGGTCACAATGTCTTTCTCTGTGACACAGCTCTTTTGTTCTAAATATTTTAGGTATTTTTCACCATGTTCCAAACCCTCATTAAAAGATATTTTCTCACTCCTTTCACATTCATTATCTGTCTCTGTGTCGGAATCGTTTTCTTGCTGTGGCGAGTTTCAGAGCCAATGATTTCATCATCGGTTATCTGATATGCCGGTGTTGGCTCATCTGAACACATCCTCCATACTAAAAACCTCTTCTGGGGTAAGATCTTTTTTTCTGCCACTAACGCAGAATCATTATTATTCGGTAATTATGACGTCATTATTGGATAAATATTTTTTCTTCGGTATTTCACTCTCCATTCTGCGGTTTCTGGTACCTATAAATTCGTTGTTTATATTTTGAGAGGCAATGCGGATTTCAGGAGTTGGCAGATTTCAGGTCGGCGGATTTTTGGGTACTTGACTGTATACCTTACAGCGTACAATGAGATTTTATGTAGAGTCTTTTGATTGCGTATTTAAACGTATGACACATCTGTTGAAAAACTCTGGGTAATCACATGGGACGCCGCATACCTGGGATACCGGTTAGCGACGCTGACTGTCGTACCGAAGAGCCCGGGTTCGAATACCGGAGAAGGCATGGATGTTTGTAAATGTATAGTGTCTGGGTAACATGGGGGCACACTACATATGCGGCGAGTCGAAAGTCCTCTGGAGAGGTCGGTGGTAGAGGAAGAGGGGGGGAGACCCTCGGATCCGCCTCGGATGATGTCCTTAAAAATTCCAGAGCAAAATCGTAGTGTCGCCTGTATAGTGAGTGCCCAAGGCTGTTGCCAACGGCTGGCGCAAACTTTCCTCTTTGGCACGATGAATTTCGTGGTCTTAATTTCTTAGAAACAAGTGACAAAATGGCTCAGTGAAGTAACATAATATTTTTCTATCTTGCAGGCATCGTTTTGTCAATCAATTATTTTATGCCTGTGGTGAAGGGTGCGTAGTATCCTTGACGTTTTATGCTTTTGATCTGGTTTTATGCTTTTGATTCGAAGAAACAGAATTTTCATCGAAATTAAATTCCACTTTTTCGCAATGCGTGTCGCTAACTTATTCTTCTCTAGTTTGTGACTTAGGATGATGACAGACGGGATTGTTGGCGAAACTACTTCTCCTTGTCGAATGAAATAGCGCTTCAAGGTCATTGAACCGATATTACGTATTGCGATACACCGTTATTGCCAATTTCGTTACGGATGTTAGCGTGGCCTGTTATGATAACAGCGACAGTTTCGTGTTGTTTATGAGAAAAATCTTCCATTTTGAATGTTTTTGTTCCGAAACTGAAGAAAATTGCTTGAAATATGAACTGGGAGGTCTTCGCTTTGCAGAAAGGAGGTCATTTTCGAAATCATTCCGTTCCGTGTGTTTACGAATCCGGCATTTTCTGTTATTTGAAGTTGTTTTGTCTAAATTTTGCTGAAATGAAATATTTCGAGATCATAAATCCGAGAAATTGTCGAGGTTTTTATAGGATAGATTGACTGCAGTAGTTACTTTAGGAAATTTTATATTTATTCTGAGAGACGTATCTTGACCGGGAATTTATGTCGTTTATGACTTCTAATATCCAGTGTACAAATTATGTCAAGGAAATTTTCCATTAGGGCAGTTATCTCAGATAGAGGTAAACTTTATTTATTTATTTGTTTTTTGTAGGTATATCAGAAACTGGCATAGTTCTACACGATCAGACAAATTAAGAAGCTAATTATGTTTTTTATGGTTATGCCTTCGTGGTGTAACGGCAGCACACTCGGCGCGTATTCGAAAGGCCCACGTGCGAGTCCCGGCGAGGGTACTGCACATTTTTCATGTCTCCTGCTTGGGGGGGGGAACTAAGACTCTAAGATGGCGCCCGAACTAAAAGGGGATGAAAAATAATTCGTCTCCACCAGGATTTGGCGATTGGGTCGCCTTATCCCTATTCACCCTTTAAAAGGGGGTATATAAGGTAGTTTCTCTCTTTTTCTAGCATGCCTTCGTGCTGTAACGGTAGCACACTCGGCGCGTATTCGAGAGGTCCAGGTTCGAATCCCTGCGAGGGCACTGCTCATTTTTCGTATACTCCTGCTTCAAAAAACCTGATGTCTTTATAGGGTCAAAGCATTATTTTGCATCTTCCCTTGCTCCTCAGCATCTTGTATTCTTACCTTCACTTCAGTTAGGTGCCTAGACGTGTTTTCACAGCTCCGCTTTAAAGAGCTT
>KK122580.1:499774-522789 GCA_000611955.2 Stegodyphus mimosarum | reverse complement strand
TCGATATTATTTTTAACAAGCTTAGATGGTCTAGCCACATTTCTGGGCAAAGTAAACCCATCTAGCTCTTGAGTCTGAGTAATAGAACGTTTGCTACTTTTTTTCGAAGGCGGCTTGGGCTTAGTTTTATCAGTATCAGAAGAATCATGACTTTTTCAGATCGAGCAGCATTACTGGAGTTAACATTATTTGAGTTGGCAGGCATAGACACAGTAGGTACAGTATTATTAACTAACACATTAGACACAGTGTTAACAGTAACAGGTACAGAAACATTTGGGGTATTTAGAACATTTTTAACTACAGGACTACGAGAAACCTTAGTTTCCGAAATGTCAGTAGGAGCATCATGACATAATATTTCAATAAACTTTTTGGCATCTCTGGGGATACCAGACCGATAATTATCAATAACAGTTTTATCAACTATATCGTACAATGTAACATTAGCAAGATTAGGATCAACTTCACCAACAGACTCTCACTTACCTTGAAATAACTGCAAAGTCCATTTGCAATTCCACGTTGCCTTCCGACCCATCAAACGAATTTGAAGTAACTTGATCACTAGCGATTTTGCTTAATCGCACTTTGCACTCATCCTCGTATTGGTTAAGAAAAGATTTAATTGTTTCAGTAAATTTCAGCACACTAACAATATCTGGAAGAGTAAGTTCATCCTTAAGTAACAGTATACTCCATTCATTGTCAAGTAATCCATCAGCAAAAGTAGAAATATCCTCAGGTAGGTCTTGCACAATAGAATGAACAAGTTGCCTTCCTTCAATCTCGTCACCCATGGGAAAAGCGAAATAATCCATAGAAAGCACTTAATACACCATCATAAATAAAAATAACACCATCAAAAGCCGAGTTATTAAAGAAATAAACACGATGTAGAAGGATTTCACATGAGCACGAGGCTCGCAAGATAAATCACACCGAAAATAATAGTTCAGTCTTCTTATCATGTAGGTTAGAATAGCCTCCATACTTCTTATAAAGGGTATATTATCTCTAGTAGCTCTACCCTACCTTACCCAAGATCAGTAAAATACTTCTTCTTAGGATATTTTAGAAACCTTGGCCTTACTCTAACCTAAGGCTACTATAAAGGGCATATCTCTAGTAGCCCTAGGTTCAGAAATACGCTGCCCAATTTTAAATTAGTGGATTCAAGAATGAAGAAATGATGTTCAATTATTTCATCGTCCAATTAAGAATCTAGATTTATGGAGAACATCTGGGAAATAATGAAAGATTCTACGAGCAACAAATATTCGACTGTTAAGGAACGATTACTGAACCCATTTAAAGAAAGTGAAAATCGCCGCATTAAGCGTTTGCTCACAGGTTTGAAACTTAGCGACGTGAAACCCAGCCAGCTCTTTCTCAGAATGAAATCTCTTGGGGGGGTAGACATATCGGAGAATATTTTTTGGATCTCTCTGGCTGGAAAAGATGCCAGACGCTGTGAAAAAATATATATATAGTAGGTTAAATCTAAAAAAATACTATCTTCCATATACATGTACACATATATAGATGTGTGTGCGTTCCTTTCGCTTTTATAAAACGGAAGGAAAAGTTACATACCAACTGCACATTAAAAGAAAGGAAGGATTTTTCTGTTTATATAAACTAACCCTTTGCATTCTACCGTGTCATTATATCCAATTATACACAGTCCAGTCACATTAATGTGACCACCACGTACTTTCCATGTCAGAGTTAAATAACCAATCACAGAAGACAGGTGGCAGCACAGTGCAGTTGAGCGTATATAAAGGGTGTGTGAGGGCTTCGGAAAACATTTCAATCGTTGGCGTAATGCAGAAACGAAGCGATTTATCCGACTTCCAAAAGGGCATGATCATTGGCTTTCGGGCCAAGGGTGGAAGCATTTCCGAAACGGCTGAGTTTGTGAACTGTTCGCGTGCCGCCGTGGTAAAAGTGTACCGTGCATGGCAAAATGGGACTGTCCAAAATCAGCGACGTGGCAAATGTGGTGCACCACGGGCCATAGATGACAGAGGCGAACGACGGTTGCGGAGATGCGTTCGGGCAGATAGACGGGCTACCGTTGAGCAACTGACCACCAAAATGAACCAAGGGGCTACCAAAAGTGTCTCCCAAAGTACTATTCAGCGAACATTGCTGCGTCTGGGCCTCCGAAGCAGACGCCTGGTTCGTGCACCTATGCTGACTGCTGTTCATCGACGGCGAAGGCTAGAATTTGCACGCCAGTACAGCAGCTGGACGTCCACTGAGTGGCGACAGGTTGCGTTTTCGGATGAATCGCGTTTTATGCTCCATCGGACAGATGGACGTTGGCGTATAAGGCGTGAAACCTCTGAAAGGAACCACCCTGCAACCATTGCCGGAACGGTCCAAGCTGGAGGCGGGAGCATTATGGTCTGGGGAATGTTTTCCTGGCATTCTCTAGGTTCACTGATCATTGTGGAAGGCACAATGGATCAATACAAGTACGCATCTGTCCTTGCGGACCATGTTCACCCCTACATGCGCATTGTTTTTCCTCAGGATGATGGCATCTTCCAGCAGGACAATGCGAGGTGCCATACAGCTGCCAGTGTACGTGCGTGGTTCGAAGAGCACCAGGATGAGTTTACCGTCCTCCCCTGGCCAGCAAACTCACCTGACTTAAACCCAATCGAACATCTGTGGGACCATCTCGATCGAGTTGTTCGCGCCATGGATCCTCAACCGCGTAATCTAGCGCAGCTGGCCACGGCATTAGAGTCGGCATGGCTCAACATCCCAGAGAACACCTTCAGGGACCTATGTGACTCTCTTCCTGCACGTCTCGCAGCAGTCCGCTCTGCGAAAGGTGGTTATTCTGGCTTTTGACAGATGGTCACATTAATGTGACTGGACTGTGTAGATATATGGGTACCATCTACAATACCGATGATACCAGGATCCAAACTTTCGATCTAATCTTATTTGATTTTGTTTTGTTGAAAACTATTTACTGGAAATTTTATCCATTTGATGAAAAGACCAAAACAAATACCATCTGTAACTTCTCGAATATAGCGACTGACATATTTCTGGCTCAGCCCAATATATCTGTCATTACCAACATATCCCTGGAAACGCCCAGAAGCATAAAAGTTTAAGGCACACAAAACCTGTTTTAAATAAATAAATATATACAGTGCGTATATAACTGTAAATATATAATCAAATAAATATATAAACATATGCAATGAAAGAAACTGCAAATTGTAAGGATCTTAAGTTTAACTAACGTTTATTTTATTTTAAAACTTTACTATCATCTCTTATTTTCCACTTCCGGCCAGAATTAACGCATGAATATGTTTATGCAAATTGTACTTGCTAACGCTTAAGTATTTAAGTTGTGGCTTTTTTGCCAAGAGAGTAGAAGGAAGGAGAGAGAGCCCTCTTGCTACGAGTCTTTACGCGAGCTTGCCATCAGTTACTGTTCGCCTTTAAGGCCAGAGGTTTAGCCTGTTGAAAGTTAAAGACGTATTGTAGTTTTCCGCAGTTTGCGTACTACAGATGTAGTAATTTAAAAGGCAAATCTTAGTGCTAGTCATCTGCGTAAAATATTAAAAGTCACCCCTTATTTAAATCTTAGTTAGTAGTCTTATTTTCTTTTACGTTCAAACACACTTTGTATCCCGAAGTTCGGAAACATCTGTAAAATCGATAAGCAAATAAAGGGTCATTTCAACCCTTCTTATCTTTGCTGTATCTTCTACACACGCAGGAACATAGCTCTTAGTAAGCTCCCTGTTCCTACTCAGGACTACAGTTATGTTTTCAAAATCAATTAGAAGAAATACAAGTCCTGATAATATTTCTATTTATACCCATTCTAATTCTGAATAAAAGGTACACAAAACTGATGTAATACCTAAAAGTAGACCATATAAGAGTCTCGTAAGTAATTAGAAGTCATGCACTAAAATAGTTACAAGAATTTAACTGAAAATTATACAGAGATTCAGCTTGAATTATTCAGAAGATTTCGAAAACTACTGGAAATTGATACTCATATCGGTACAATTAAAACTACTTAAATTTTTAGCCCAAAGAGGGTTAGTCTAGAAGGGTTATTAATTTCGTTTTGGTATTTTGCTTTGCATTACATTTTAAGAGATTAAATAACGAAGAATCTGCATAAATATATGAATGTTTCTCGCATTGTGATAAAACAACGGTACCTATAGAGCCATAAAATTTTGAATTTCTAATCCTCCACCCGAATATGGTTATTCGAAAGCCCTAATTTGGAATCTGTTTTATTATCGATTTCATATTTTGTAAAACTGTAACGAATTTTTAATTAACAAACTCAACAACTTGAAAGCGAGCAATGGCAACACTGTATAAAAAAAAATAAATTCCAGCTAGCGAGACTGTCTGTGTATCGGAAATTCTAAAGATGTGCTCTTTTTAAATTGTTTTGTGATACTGTTGTTAAACTGAATTTTATGATTTAAGTGGCCTTTGGACGTAGTATAAAATATGAAAAGTTTCAGATTTTCTTTTTATTAGATTGGGATTTTGATAAGGCTTTTATTTATTTTTTTTTAACTCAAAGCAATTTAATACGAATGTTAAAATTCGTAATCCCTGGTTTACGAATGTTTCTGAAAGTTACTCATTATAATTATTGTTTATTTTATTTATATAAATGTACAATATTAAATTTCGTTACGGATTTCGTATTTATTTAGCTATTTATTTAGAACTATAATTAAAATTGTTTTATTTTCCAGGTGCAACGCAAACGATTTTGAAGAGAAAGCTACGTCGGAAAAATAAAAAAACAAGAGCTTGTGCATTTAATAGTTAAAAATTAAATATCTCATAATTGCTGTTGCCATCCAGAAAAATCGAGAAAATAGATTTTATCAGAATGTTCTCATGAATACTTAAAAACCTTATAAAAGTCCAATTAAAACACCTCAGCTCAGTTTACTTTAATTAGTACCTTTCATATATATCATTATATATTAAAAAAATCTTCATCCAGAAAAATCGAGAAAATAGATTTTATCAGAATGTTCTCATGAATACTTAAAAACCTTATAAAAGTCCAATTAAAACACCTCAGCTCAGTTTACTTTAATTAGTACCTTTCATATATATAATTATATATTTTTTAAAAAAATCTGTTATTACTTATTTTTAAGTTATTTTGTACTTGCCAATTTATTAGAATCATACTTATGCATTCGATGAGGGGTAGGGTCCTTTGACCCATGCACCCTGGTTTTCGAACCACTCTCCTCGCCATTCTCATTCTCAGCTCAGTTGCTGTAGTTTTAAGCGCACTGTATGTTTCCTTAGCGCTGTTATTGATTGTAACGAACTCGCTGTGAGATTGGATTAACTTTCTCTGTTTTGAATTGAGTTCTGTTTAACGTTTGAGATATTGTGATATTGTACGAATGTGTCGCAGGAAATATTTCAGCATTTTGTTTCCTTTCTTGTGAAAAGAATAAATTTTATTAACTTTTTAGCGACTTGTGCATTCAATCCATTACGAATCCGTATGCACGCAACAATTTTTGGTGTCAGGAGTGGGATTCGAATGCTAATAACAAGAGCGATGAAAGAACAATTGAGACAGCTCATCACTGCCTTTGCTGCATTTCAAGACAAGATGGAACCTGGCCAAGCATCCTTTAAAGAATAGATGAAAGTGTAGCATTCATTATTTTAACTAACCAAGTTATTTTTAGTTTGAACTTTCCTATCGATATCTCGAAGTTTCAGTTGCTGCCTGGATTTAGCGCGAGCGAGATATTTATGCAAATCGCAGATATCTGATAGCAGTTTAAAAGGCAGGAGTTAACGAGGAGAAGAGACAGAGTCTTGGATTTATCGCCGTAAGGCTGTGCGCGCAAAGATTTCCTCTGTCTAGTGAAAGTTCGCCTTCATAGGCAAATTGCTATTACTAGTTCTTACTCGTGAAATTCGCATTATTGCATTTCACTGAGAGTTAGGCTTCCCTCGCCGTCCTACTTAAAGTTAAACTTAGGAAATTGAATTGTTAACACTCTTTATTTCATATTATTTTAGTTCAGCCCAAGTAGTGGCTTACTCTCAAGTTGGAGAGTTGTAATTATTTGAATTAAAGGGTCCTTTAAACCCTCCTTCTGACTTGTAGTTCTTCAACACTAAAGGACATAGCCTAGATTTGCTCACTGTCCTGCACATAGGGTTTCACAGCGTATGTTTAGCAAGAAGATCAAGAGATTACAGGTGAAACGCTATAAAAGCAGGACAAGAAAGGATGGAAGCTGGTCAAGAATATGTTAAAAATGAAATGAAGGCTGTTGAAGAAAAGATTGAAACAGGTCAAGAGGAAATAAAAAAAAAGAAATTACCTACATAATGGAAAAAAAAATCGAAGTTATGGAAGGCAGAATTGAAGCTGTTGAAAATAAAGTTGGACACATTGAAAAGAGAGTTTCTTCGGTAAAAGGACAAATAGAAGAAACATTTTCTGTCGTTCAACAACAAATCAAAAAAACAAATTGATGAGAGTTGATAGAGAAATTCGTAATTTAAAGAAACTCGTAGCGACGGCAAGGAGCAATAGTGATGGTTTTAAGTTCTTACACATGCCTGATCGTCTCTCACTGAAACTATCTACGTATGATGGGAAGAACTCCTGGCAAGTGTATAAGACTCAATTTTCTATAGTTGCTGATGCAAATGGATTGGATTCCCAAGCTAAGGCCTGTCATCTCGCCGCTTCTCTGAGAGCAGATGCAGCTGATATCCTGCAGACTTTTCTCGAAAACCAGAGACTAGACTTCGAAGCTCTATCTGCCGCACTGGAGCTGAGCTTCGGGAAGAAATGTTTGAAAGACTGCAGTAGGCTTCAATTAAAATCCTGTCAACAGAAGACCACCGAAACACTCCAAGAACTCGCCACGGATGTTGAAAGGCTGTCCCATCTCGCCTTTATGGAGTGCCCAAAATCCTGTCCCTGCAGTACTTTATCGACGGCATCCGGGATCCTGAAATACAGACAGCACTGCGAATGGCTGATGTGAAGGACTTAAAAAGTGCTCTGATGTACGCTATGAAATTTGAGGCAGCCCAGCAAGCAACTCGAGGAGATCGACACCCAATCAAAGCTGCGCAAGTCCAAGAGCCAGTGGATCGCCAGTGGTGTGGCTGCTCGCCTAGATGATTTAACAAGACAACTGAATGCGTTGCAACGGAATATTGGTGACAAGAAACCGACCGTAAAATCCTGGAACTGCGGTGCTTTAGGGCACATGCGAAGGTACTGCCGAACACTCCAGAGCACGGAAAAAAACGGACAATATGAACAGACAATTTAATGACATGAGATGGAAGAGGAATGACAAGAAACCAAAGTGCTGAAACTGCCGAGCTGAAGCCTACTTACGAAGGAAGCGCGAACACCCCGTAGTACGGAAAATAAGATCATTTTCCAGCAACGACGCAGGAAGCAAATTAATGATCATATCGCGGATCAGAGTTTGAGCAATAGTTAAAAACCCTGTTTGAGGGCGCTCAAGATTTCTGCAGTGAATGACAACAGTGATGGACTATCTATTATTGGGCATATCGATGGAGTTCCTTGCAATATGGTAGTCGACACAGGAGATAATGTTACCATCATTCGGAAGGATTTTGCTAAACAATTTAAAGATAAACTCATTTGGACGCCATCCTGTTTTACCCTCCAGACTGCGTCCGACGAGAAAATCGATATAGAAGGAAAGTTAAATGTGAACATCGCCTTTGGAAGTGTCACTTACTATCACACGGCATACGTGGCGGATATTAAAGATGCCTACATACTAGGATTGGACTTTTTAAGGAAATACAACTTTTCCTTAGACTTCAAAAACATCAAACTGCTTTCAGCGTCTGAGGACATGACTATCCATCATCAGAAGGGATCCTCACCTCGAAACGCCGACGCGTTGTCTGAAAGACCCGGCTCCGGAAGCTGCCAAAATCATACAAGGGTCGAAGAGAAACCCGAGACTACCAGCAATTCTCCATCCCAGATGCTCTTTGGTCGTGACCTTCGTCTGCCTTGTGATATCTTGTTTGGTGGCCCTGCGGATGCTCCTTCATCACCATTCAAGATCTCCAGGACCGGTTTGAAGTGATGCACAACTTTGCACGAGAGCGAGTCAACTTGGCGACGGAGAGGAAGACCCGATACGACACCAGAGGTACTGGAGCTTGTTTCAACGAAGGAGACAAGGCGTGGTTGTGGAATCCGACTCAACGCAAAGGACTCATGTCTGAAACTACAGTCACCTTAGGATGGTTCGTACACAGTCCTAAACAGGCTGAACGACGTCGTGGTTCGGATCCTTAAGTCATCGAACTCTAAACCTAAAACCGTTCATTACGACAGATTAGCTCTTTACTATGGTCATAGTATGTAGTGTATATAATTGTAAGTAGTAATGTAAATAGTATAAGATCATGGTGCTTTTTGTATTTAGCATTTGATAGTATTTGATTTGTAGTTAGCGTTTGATAGTATTTACTATTTGATAGTATTTAATTTGTATTTAGTATTTGATTTGTATTTAGTGTCTGATAGTATTTGATTTGTATTTAATATTTGATAGTAGTTGACTTGTATTTGGTGTGCGATAGTATTTGATAGTAGTTGACTTGTATTTGGTGTGCGATAGTATTTGATTTGCTGAAAGTTACTTATTGCAATTATTGTTTATTTTGTTATTGCGAAGTAACGTTTATTATTGCATTGATGCCTTAGTACAATTCCTGTCCAGGGATTATAGTGCCTGGGACGTGCAGTCCTTGGGAAGGGGGCAATGTTACGGATTTCGTATTTATTTAGAATTGTAATTAAAATTGTTTTATTTTCCTGTGCAACGCAGACGATTTGAAGAGAAAGCTACGTCGGAAAAGTAAAAATACAAGAGCTTGTGCATTTAATATTTAATAAATAACTATCTCGTAATTGCTGTTGCCCTCTAGAAAAATCGAGATATTTATAGATTTTACCAGAATTTTCTCATGAATAATTAAAAAGCTTATAAAAGCCGAATTAAAACGCCTCAGCTCAGTTACAAGTTCGACAGATCACCACAGAAAATCAGGATAATAAAACCCCTCAAAAATTAGATAATGGGTCGACACACTAATAATCGTGCTCCACTAAGAATAGTGATGTGGAACGCACGAAGCGTTCTAAATAAAATTCACGAACTTGAGTATTTTATGCATTCGCAGGATATAGACGTAGCGTTGCTCACTGAAACGCATGCTACGCCAAGCTGCACGATAAACATATCTAACTTTAAAAGCTATCGCTGCGATCGACTCACGCATCGTGGGAGAGGTGCGGCAATTTTTGTAAAAAGTAATCTACAGTCGTGTTTGATCAATACCGACCGTACCAATGGACATGATTCAGTCACTGTATCTGTACTCTTACCGGACTATGGACTTATGTATTTCACCTCTATGTATCAGCCGCCAAATAAAATTTTGAAAAAAGACGTATTAGAAAAATTACTACTAAATGATAAGCCGACTCTGCTCGCAGGTGACTTAATGCGAAGCATCAAGAATGGAAATGCAGGCGCACAAATAGGAATGGAGAGGTTCTTCTGGATTTCATATTAAATTACCCTGTATATTTTTATGCACCAGTTGAATACACTTATCTCCCTAACAATCCGGGAAGAGGTGATATATTAGATATGGTTCTTGCTACGACTTCTATACCGATGTGTTTAGAAGTTTTGCAAGATTTAACTTCGGACCATGTTCCTGTTATCATAACTCTGAGTACTACTCAAGTAACTGAAAACAAACTTATCAGTAAAACTGACTGGAATTTATTTAATTATCAACTCGCTGAGAGCACTCATATCACAGATGATCTCAATACTACGCAAGAATAGAGACTGCTATACACATGATGACAGAAGAGATTAAAATTGCGTACGCGAATGCCACGGTGAAACTACCATCGCAACAGCACTCTGGGATATTGCCCAAGGAGCTAAGAGAAAAAATTAAGAATAGAAATAGAATGAGAAAAAGTTTCAACACAACTCGAGACCCGCAATTAAAAAGACAACTAAATAAATTAAACAGAGAGATTAAAAAGGATATTAGCCTGCATAAAAGAAATATGTGGGAAGATAAAATTATGCAATTTAACGAACCAAACAGTGAATTTTGGGCATTTGCCCGAAGATTGAAACTTAAAAGGACTGTTAACAAACCAATATATCATAATGACAGCATTGCCTGACCAACGTCACTGACCAACGCTGATAAAGCAGAGATTCTTGCGCAACATTTATCAGAACAATTTACGCCGCATGAGCAACCAAGCGACCCACAATTTATCTATGATGTAAGGCACTTTGTGCAAGACTGGTTAAACGCTCCTACAGCGAGAAATCCCATTTAGAGCACAAATTTATTGGAAGTTAAAGAGATTATTAAACAATTAAGAGTGAAGAAAGCCCCAGGGAATCATGAAGTTACAAATATAACTATTAAACACTTACCTGAGAACACTTTAAATAGATATATTGATATACTTAATGCATGTTTGGAGAAATTGTATTTTCCTTTTCGCTGGAAAATTGCAAAGATGATCTTAATTCCAAAACCAGGAAAGGACAGCACCCGGCCGGATGGTTTCAGACCTATTAGTCTCCTCCCCGGTTTAGGGAAAATATATGAACGAATAATTTTAAGAAGACTACAGCCTCATATGGAGAAACTACACTGTTAAAAATTTGGTTCAAAGTTTCACCAAACTATGGTGCTGAAAAAGTTGCAACCAAAAGATGGTAAAACACTGAACCATTATTTGGTGCTTTGGCTGAACCTTTATTTGGTAATAGGTTGAACCATTATTTGGCAATAGGTTTAACCATTATTTGGTAATAGGTTGAACCATTATTTGGCAATAGGTTTAACCATTATTTGGTAATAGGTTGAACCATTATTTGGCAATAGGTTGAACCATTATTTGTTAATAGGTTTAATCAAGAATTGGCAGTATGTTAAAGCAAGAATGGGGAATGTTGAACCATAAATTAGAAATGCGTTACATGGGCTATATTACAATATGGATTGAGAATACCTTAAACCCTTAATTATAATTATGTTTACCGTTAACTGTAAATTATAGGAAGTTATTTGAGAGTTCAGTCATAAAATTTTATATTATCCATTTTTCTGGTATTTTTTTATTCAATTACTGCTATGGCACCCTTTTCCTGGTACTTTTTTTTAATTCATTACTGCTGTGGCTAAGATATTTAGAAATTTCTTATGCAAATCAGCATATCTATAGCAATAATTATTGAAAATTTGGCTAGAACAGCAGATTTACTTGCATAAGATTGATTCAGTTTTCAGAGAATGAAAGTATAAAATATATATCATTAAAATACACATTTGCAATATATTAGCATGTATATAAAAATATATTTTTACAAAATTAAATGCCTTACACACCAATAGGAATAAGTTAAAATGTAACTGCTCATTGCAAGAGCTGAATTTTAAAAATTCATGTTTGATATGCCTTCACTTGTAAATTAAATTGCATTAGCTTTGAGATTCAAGGTCTCTAGTATTTAAATTTACAACAGAAATTGCTTTCTCATAACAAAATTGATATTATACATTGTGTGTAATGTGTAATTAACAGCTATTCAACTAATTACTATTATACTATATAAAGAAAAATTATTCCATGCATAATTCTTATTTTCATTCACATGCCATGACACTTACCTTTAAAATTTGGAGACCAGAAGTGTTTGCTAGAATCTGTAAGGTTTCCCATGTCCCCTCCTCACACAAAAACAAGTTTTACTTTATGGTAATTTTTTATTTACAATATGTTAAAATATATTATGAAGCATGATAAATTATAATACTTATGTACCTATACAATAAAGAAAATTTTCCAAAGCTATTAATATTGTTCAATAAATTCAAAAGTAAATTCCATTTTTCTGCAGATTAAACATATCTCTTGGTAGCATGTTATATAGAAACGTAAACATTTCATGTAAAATAAGTCAGAGGAAAAACATAACTTAAGATGGCAAAGCTTTAATGAAGAACACATTTAAATCCACATAGACAAATTTTCTGCAACTGCTACGTAAGAAAAGTAATTCATTAAGAAATATTTTATGCTGAATTTTGCACAGACATACATGTAAGCATAATTTAATAAATTATATCACTTATATTCTGTTTAAGAAATTTAAAATGAAACTACTCATAAAACCTGTCGAATGATTACGTATATTTTATAAATATTTTAATCATTATTTTTCAGAATTTAATAACAAGTACTTCTGAATAATTAGCATACATTATTATGCTTATATAGAAACAGGACATACATCAATAACATTCTTCTAACTTGAAAACTTTAATTGTATGAAATAAATAAGATAAATGTACTTGTAAAGCATGCATGGGGGGATATTTACCATTACTTATAATATTGACAAAAAGCATTTTGCAGTTTCATATCCTGGAGTATTTAAACCAATAAATCTCAGAAAACACAAGTGTATGTAGTAGTCATTTTAATACATTTGTGAAAATTTCAATAGGATATTTAACAATATCATGAAACCCAAATTTAGAATTTTTTATTTAACAATTTAATGGTTGTCTCATATACTTAAACAGTTCTTGCAGTTCATAATCATTAGAAGAGAGACGCAAAGAATGCATGGTACTCAACATTAGATCAGTGATTTTTCACACTGTTGGTTGTATCGGAAATGCAACGGGTGGTAATTTGTGGGCACAGTGGTCTGACAAGCACATTATATCAAGCTCAGCGACGGTGTACCTCATAACGCACCATTTGGTGACTGCACTCTTTTGCCAGGATGAATTTCATAAGCTTGTTCTAATGTTCCAATTGAGATAAGTCACAACACATTCTGATCTTGCATGGATGTCGAGGTAGTCTTGGGGAGTACAGGGTCAGGCCTTCACAACCAGTGATTGAAAGAAGACAACATCTTTTAGATACTGTTTGTAGCTCTATTTCAACATCATTGGGAACCTAAAAAAAGAAGCGTTAATACACAGCTACATAACATCATGCATTATCTAAACTATTAATTTTATATTTATTTTTTCTTTCATAATTCTCACCCTCGTATCATGACTGATGTTACTATTAGTATTACTAGGTTATACTGACTGATGTTTCTGTGTTTTAGTATATAAGTTACAACAAATATATACTATCATTGCAATATATACTAAAAATAACATAAAGCATCCATAATATATTAAATTTAATTAATAAAAACTTAAATATTCATTTTGATTGGTTTATTTGGATGCAGCAAGCCACTCGATTGCTATCTGACTAGGGTATGTACATTGGGTTGCATTCATGTTACACATGGAGGAAGCCAAACATGCAGGCAGTGCGTTTGCATGGATTCAAACCTGGGTCGAAATGCCAGTGTTAAACAGTATCAACCATATCATTACTGGTAGTAAAATGTTAGTTTTACTTTTAGTTTCTAATAAAAAGTATAGAAGAAACAAAAACACAATAAAAAAGGAAGATGCATTAAAAACAATTTTTGTCAAATACCAGGGCTAAATATCAAATATATGGCTGGCCGAACATCAATACTTTGAGATATTGAGGATTTTATTTTTTAAAAAAGGAGGTATTAAGACTATCCCCGAACCCAGCAAAGAAGCACAAAAATGTACTGATGAGGCATTGCATCATGCCGCCAAAAAATATTTATGTTGAAATGTGTTGCTGCTGGTAGAGCATACATTCCACCGGTATTTAAAAAAATCTAATATATAATGTATATTAATATGCCTACACATCTAAAGGTATATTTAGTAAAAAATACACAATTATAAGAATTATAAAACATTAAGCATTAAAAAAATACAAAACATTAAGAAAATTAGCTGGATTACATTATTATACCAGCACCAAAGTGTTTATTTTACTATTATAAACCTACCAATATTACCCAAATATATTTATGTGGCAATTTAGTTGTGCCCATAGCAACCCCAAATGGCTTTCCAGACATTTCACCAGTACGACGGCAGATTATGATCCCTTCTATGGGAATTTCTGTGTTTCAGTATAGCGGTGAATAGCATATTGCAGTTTTCATCGGCGAAATCTCAGACTTAACTTCCTACACACATACAGTGCAATAAGACTTGTTTAAAGGCATCATGTGCCTTTTTTTTTTTTGTGTGTCATTTTATGATTTTGATGCCATGGTTGTTCAAAATGCTAAGTTTCTGGAATTCTCTGCTGCTTCCTTCAGTGAAAGCAGATCGCTGTGTACGTGAAAAGAAGAGTGGAAAAAACCCAAAAAGACTGCATGTCTTATATGGAAAAAGAAAAGAAATTATGAAAGCAGCATTTTTGAACTAGAAATAAGGATATCCAAACAAATATCTCTCTCCAGTCAGCAATCAATTTGTGACTTTTTAATGGGGATGAATAATCAGAAAATACCAAAAGGTTTTTGAAAATTATATGTAATATATGACATTACATTTAAAAATAAGAATAATACAAGTTAGTAAAGGTAAAAATAGAGAAGCTAGATTTTGGAAAATTTTTCTTATGTAAAGCACGGGTTCTCAAGTTTTTTCTTACATAAACCCCTTTTAAAAGAACTTTAGAAAAACGTTTTCTTCATCGAACCCCTTACATTTTTCTCTGTAATGCAGCATAATCAAAATACAAATAATTGCAAATAAATAACAGCAAACTAAAATTTTGAACAAAAATTTTAAAAAAATGGTTTATTGGATTTATTTTTTTTAATCTTTATTTTTAATTTTACAAATATAAACAAGTTGCCAGAAACAAAATAACGGATTTTAACTGCACAAAACTTCAATTTTAATTACACAGAAGTATGAATAATTAATGTGATCTGTGCATTCATGTAATTCTTTTAGCATTTGGCATAAAATTGCTCAATTCTCAAATCACTTCCATTACAAATATTCAACCTGTTTCTTTCTTCCCATAGTAAATTGCTGACTTGACTCAAATCTACTTATACTAGGTTAGAAGAGGGAAAAGGCAATGTTGGTTTGGTAACAACTTTTATTTTGGGATATTATTCTTGTATGACATTTAAAATCTGAAATAAAGCATATACGTACCTGCACTTCTGGAATCAATAGGAATCTTGACTATGCTGATTAATTGCCACTGCAAATTCGGCTGTCAATGTCCAGATCTTCATCGACTCCCTATAAAATTTCCATGCCCACCTTGGGGCCACTTGCCCGCCTGGAGGCGATTGGGATCCCTTGATACAATGATATGATTGCAAAAAGCACTGTTAGCTAAGAAAGTGGAAATTTTCAGAAACACAACTTTTTGTAGTAATATATTTTGAAAATATAACAGCTTAAAAACTGAATATTTTGAATATTTCAGCAATTTGAAATAATTAAAAAGAAAACTGGAGCAATTACATGTACAGTTACTGATACAAATCAGAGACTTATACTCTGAGAATTTAAACTGAAAATTTACTTTACCTTTATTACTGTCATCTTGAAAGAATATTAATATTTACATCAAAATAACTATAAAATATACATTTAATTTAAATTTATCAAACGTTTTTATTGTATTCATGTATAAGCACTTAAAAGTTACCTAAAATAATTACAAAAAAGGTAAAGTACAAATAGTCCTCTGCATATTATTTGAATTAAAAAAAATGGATGTCTTCGAAACAAAATGTTATTTTGGATGACTTCACAAGTAAAATTAAGCAAAAAGTTTAAATTATTCAAATAAAAAATAAGGTTTAGATTATATAAACCAAAAATCAACTTGCAAAAATATTCAAGGAAATTCCACAGCATCAGTTTTGCACAATTATCTTCATTTATTTCCTATATAACAGGCTCTTTTCTCACATACACTAATGTAATGCTTTCTAAATGACGTTAACCGTATTTGGCAATATTTGTTACCCTTAACAATAAATTATACTGCACAGTTAAAAAAATAGTACTTAAATTAAATCTTTGTGTTATGCTCTCCAATTATAAAAGAAGTTAATGCATCTATGAATTATTGATATCAAATAAAAAATAAACAATGTCAATTACTCTAATATTCTGCCATATTTACCACTAACGAAATGACATATGAAGAAATAACACTTAGCTCATATTCTAACTGGTTAGAAATAATCAATTATATTTTTAAACAATCAAACTTCGTTTTGCAGATTTAAACACAAATAAATACAATTTCAATAGCACATCTTAACTACTTCAGAAAAAAAAAGTCTCTTATTTGCTATTATTTTAAATGCCTGATATTAATTAAATTCTTAATGCAAAGTTATTTCTTAAAATCAGAAACCATAGTCAAAATTCATTTACGTTCCACCTCAAACTACAAAACATGATTTTGCAGGATTATAAGAGGGGTTAAGAGATAATTATTTTTGTCATTTCGGCTATTAAAAATACTACCAGTTTGGCAAAATCTTTCTTGATCTTGAGAAATTCAACAAATTAACAATGTATCTGTAAAAGCACAAATTAAGATACATTTTGAATGATAAGTAAAACAGAAATTTACTCCCAGTTTGGCAGAGAAAATGTACAGAATTTCTTAAATTCCAACATTTGTGGCAGTTTGATGCTAAGCTGAATGAGTACCTAGAACAAAATCTATAAATTGTTGGCATTTTTGTAGTAGCTTGGTGAGCAATCATAACAGTATGCATAATAAACACAACTGTTCAAGTTCAATATATATTATTATATGAAATATTGAAAAACAAAATTTTTAAATACCAAGTTTGGCCAAATAAGGATGCTTTCGAACAGAATATTTAAAAACATGGCTAAATAACAATAATTCAATGCATCTTTATCAAAAAATTCTTCTCGTAAAAAGGAAAGTTTAGATAATATTTCAAAATGGTTTTAATCAAACAATAAGATTTAATAAACAAAAATTTTCACAAAGCAATAAAAAAACTTGCTACTTCAACAAAATATTCCAAATACAGTTTTATCATGTCAATCAATAACTTTCAATTTTGCTGGGATCCCTAGGGAAAGTTTTCATAATCAACATACTCTTTGAAATCATCAGCACATTTTTACAGAGATAAAAAAACTTGGATATTAAGCGTAGTTAATAACAGTAAGCTGACCATAATCTGAAATTTCTAGCACTTTCAATGATGATTGACACTGTACCAAGATTTTCATCTAGAGAAAAATTAAACCATAAATTTAGTTTTAAACAACAAGACTTAAATTTTCATGTCAAAAAAGTTTTTTTAACGTTTTAGATGAATTATGTGCTTCTTATTTCTCAAGTTCACAAACAGCGTAAGAACTATTATATTCCAATACTGATGCTGACAGAACATTCTATGTTTGTATTGTAGTATTCTATTTTCTACAGAATGACTATAACGTATTTTATAGCAATACATATTACGTAATATATGCAGAACTACACATTATGTTATAACAATGTTTTTACTAAGAATGTTCGGGAATCTCTTTTTAGACTTCTATTCAGCTACGTTCTATACAGTAGTAATAACCAAATGGTGAAAGTAGGCTTCAGCACTAACGCCACTCATTCCAACAAAATCATTAAAAAGTTACTGCGAATGCATTTTAACACCATTTTGTATCTTACATTTCATTAATACATAAATCAAAAAGGAAACAAACCAAAAATATACGTACCTTGTAATTATCGAATACACAACCGACTATCCGTTAACAGATTCAAACAGCCGCCATTAAACTTTCTAAAGATGGAATCACGGGAAGACCAGGCATGCGCTGAATGCTTCGGTTTGATTGGCTGCAAAGTATTCCTTAAAAATAGTGAAACGTTTACCTAGTTGGATCGTTTCACCAAATATCAGTGAAACGTAAAATCAAGTGAACCATGTTTTGGTACTATCTTTGATTTTGAACCATTAAATGGTGTAACGTTGGACTAAAATTTTTTACAGTGTACCGCCAGAACAGTTCGGTTTCCGTAATGGTTTATCCACTACTAAGCAACTGGTCAGACTGACGGAGTACATTGGTGAAGCCCTTCATACAAAACACAGTGTCGCCTTACTCATGCTAGACGTGGCGAAAGCTTTCGATCGCCTCTGGCATGAGGGGCTAATATACAAATTAGTACAACTTGATTTTAATAGAGAAATTATAAGGATTATATACTCATTTATCAAGGACAGACATTTTTATGTTTCAATTGGTTCAGACAGCTCGGATTGTATGAGACTAGGTGCAGGGGTCCCCCAGGGATCAATTCTGGGCCCGGTTCTCTATACATTCTACATTTCAGATTTTCCCAGGGATAGATTCACGAGACAACAATATCTGGAATGTTACGCGGATGACACCGCCATTGCTATCAGATCACTTAAGGCCGACCTTGCGATTCGCTCCCTGCAGAATTACATGCCTGATATTGAAAATTGGTTTACGCGTTGGCGTATATCGATAAATGCGGCAAAATCCCAACTATTAGTTATTAGAAGAAAACAAAGATGTAGAAGACTTAATGAAAAGATTAAATTATTTGGCACTGAGGTACCGTTAGTATCTAAGGCTACATACTTAGGAGTGACACTCAATAATAAGCTAACTTGGAAAGACCATATTAACCGTGCCAGAAGCAAAGCATTAAGTGTAATTACTTGCCTACTCCCACTTATTGGAAGAAATTCAAGCTTAAGCTTAGTGAAGAAAAGGCATTTATATATTGCTGTTATAAGGCCCATTTTCTCTTATGCTTCGTCGGCCTGAGCGGCTTAATCTAAAAAAGATGTTGAAAAACTTCAGATTACGCAAAACAAAGTCTTAAGACTTATCACAAATGCCCATTTCTACGTATCTAATGAGACCTTACACAGAGACCTGAGGATTGAATATGTAAATCATTATTTACATAGAATGAATGCTAACTTCTTTAAATCTGCCTTATTATGTAAACATCTTCAACATTTCCATGTTCTAGACTACATAGCTTTAGATGAGGATTACAAAATCAGGCCATATACGGCTCACTTACTAAGGGATCTGAATTTCCCAACTTAGTAGTTCTTAGAGCATTGCTTCAACTTGTACATATGTAAATAGGCTTTCGTTATTTATCCCAGTTTTCATATTTAATCAAGAATTTCAATTTTTATTATCATTTTGTATGTTATATTTCATGTATTAATTCAGTATTTTTATTGTATTGTATTTTATAACTAAAGTTTAATAAATTGTGTTACTTTCATGTGCACTGGTTAGGACGCAGATATGTACTAACGCGGCTCTGCCACAGTCAGGATTTTAGTTAGGACTTCTCTCTACATTGCAGGACTTTGGTTTATTGCAACCTTGCGATGCAAACGGCATCTCTTTCATACCACATATTTGGTTTTATTTAATTTAAGGAAATTGCACGTCAGGGGCTCTATGCAATTCCTCAGTGAGCTGGATAAGTTGTCCATAATTGGCAATATCCCAGCAATAGTTGTCCAGACTAGACTAGACTAAGCTCAGTTGCTGTTGTTTTAAGCGAACTGTTTGGTTACTTAATGCTGTTATTGATTGTAACGAGTTCGCTGTGAGACTAGATTAACTATCTCTGTTTTGAATTGAGTTCTGTTTAACGTTTAAGATATTGTGATATTGTACGAATATCTCTGAGGAAATATTTCAGGATTTTGTTTTATTTCTTGTGGAAAGAATAAATTTTATTAACTTCTTATCGAATTGTGCATTCAATCCATTACGAACCCGTACGCACTCAACTAGAGATTGCAATACCGGGATACCAGGATACCGAAACCGGTATTTTGAGCCATTTGTACAATTTTGAAACATCGGATTCACAAGTTTAAATATTGTTTTTTCGGTATTTACTTAAATTTTTTAAAATTGTCTCCACTATGTGTTAAGGGTTGCCAACGTAGCAAAATAGTACACGTTTTTGTTTTTATGTCTGCCTAATGGGCGAAACTAATTAGATTGTGAATACAAAGTTGCATTGTATAGTCTAGAGAAGTGATACTATGTGTGAAGCATCCAAGGAGGGGGCCCAAACTGTCCTGTCCTATTACAGCTCAGAGCGATACTGCACATACGCAGGATTCGTAATCTGATATTCGTATCTGTGAAAACAAGGTTGTGGTTGTGAAGAAAGGGCGTAATATTTTGAAAAATTTCGATATTTTTTAAATTGGTGAGTTTGTTATTCACATTATATTTGCATATCATACTTTAGGGTTCAAAATAATTTTCAGATTTATTATATATTAAGAATTAAGAAACCCTAATAATGAATAAGAATAACTTTAAAGAACATAAAAAATCTGTTGATAATACTTCGGTTTGGTTTCATTATTTATATGATGAAAAGAATGGTGGCACAATGTGAAAAATGTTTAAGTGTTCTTAAAGTGAATGGAGGAAGACAAGCGGACTCTATACCCATTTAAAAACGAAGCACGATACAAATTTGTTAAAGAGGAAAGAATCTAACTGCGATGAAGACAAATTTAAGCGCAGTTTCTAAGCCCAAGCCATCAGCGATTTTAGATTATTTTTTTTCAGAGGTTTTAAAAATCTACCAACATCGTTTAACACTACAAGAAGAACTTTTATAAACGTTACAGTAACGGTGTTCGCAATTCTTCGAAACGCGAGTTAATACAATTAAAAATAAATAGTGAAAAATTTAGTCTTACATTTGATGAATGGACACGTGTAAGAAACAGACGCTATTTAAATATAAATATTCATTCGGGGGGGAACTGGAATATAGGACTTACACATATCTCGGGAAGTACGCCAGCCGAAAAATGTGTGGAAGTGCTTAAATGTAAATTAGAGAAACGTGGATTATCCCCGAAAGAAGATGTTGTATCCATAACGACCGATGAAGCAACGGTTATGAAAAAGTTGGAAAGTTGATTGGTGCAAATCAGCAACTGTGCTATGCTCATGGAATTCAATTAGGAGTAATAGGTGTATTATACCAAAAAAAAAAAAAATAAAGAACAGAAGAATTCAAATACTGTCTGTGGATATAGAAACTTCTGATTCCGACTTTGAAGAGAGTGCGAATGATACTGACAATGAAGATAATGACAATGTAATTGTTGAAGAAGATAATTGCTAATGAAGAGGAAATATTAACTCATCATCAATTGCTTCTTATAATTAATAAAGTTCGAAAAATTGTTAAGCTATTTAAACTTACCCTACAAAAACGCCTTATTAGAATATATACTAACTTGAAAATAAAAGAGAACATATGTTAATATTAAATTCCAAAACACACTAGAACAGTTTACTCCTAATGATGGAGCGATTTTTGAAACTGAAAAATCCAATCCAAAAAGCAATAATCGACTTAAACCTGCAGATCAATTTTTCCGATCGTGAATTCAACTTAATACCCAGAACTGTATCAGCTCTATTTCCAATAAAACTGGCTGTGGAGGCATTATTTGGGAGAGATTCTAATTTATTCACAGCTAATGCAACAATAAATTCCATGTTGCAGTCAGTGAAAGAACATCGCATATCGCTATCCGAAGAATTATATATATTACATTGAAAAATCGCACAGAAGAGAGGCATACTGAAATAGAAAATGTCTTACAGTATTTACATAATTATAATGATTTTAAAAATGAAAATGAAAAAGAAGAAAAGAGATTTACCAAATCAAATTTGATCAAGTTTATAGTAAATTTCCTTAAACATTTTTACGCACAAACTTATCCACATTCAGGAGAATTCGGTACAATTATCAAAGATGATGATGACGCTAATATCGATATAGATAGTGAAAAGGAATTGTCTCTTCAATAAAACGTAGAATTAGCGATAACTAAAAAAATTTCAAAAAACCAAAATACAATACAGAAATCAGTTACATCCAAAACCAACGTAATATAATACCTCTTATACACCGCTCCTGCAACATATGCAACTACGGGAAACAACCCCCACTCCAGGGGCAAGATCTCAGCACTGGGGTCTCTGAACTTTTTTTATAAGTCCCACTTAGGAAAATAACTTTCGCATTAAGTCCGGAGGTCCGGGTCCCCAATCCGGAGTCTCACAGACACTTTTCCAATCACCACCGACAAACTGGGCCCGGGGGGTCACCACTCCCTGGTCTCTTCTTGGTGGCGGCAAAACACGACCTGATTGCGTGACGATCTGACTGGTCGTTTAAAATGCTACCTACCAGTACTACGCGGGCTGCGCGTCCCATCAGGAATCACAGTGCAAACACAGTGCCCCACATTCACCGTGCTACAGAACCATCAGGTCAACGACTTACGCCACCCTCCTGATCCGGGCCAATGCGCTTGCACGCACCGTAATGTCTCCCGAGGGAGGTGGAACCGCCAAGCTCATGAATTTTATACCCCCGTGGCCGAGACTGCCTAGGTACAGATCCTAGCCAGTAGCTTCACAGAATTCTCTGCGTCGACCCCCGGGGGGGGGAAAACCAACGTAAGAGAAATCGATTTATTTGAAGATGAGGGATTTAGAGGTAAATTCAGCTGGTAATTTATGTACAAAATTATGTTCCAAGCGTAATGACAGTACAATCGATGCATTTTGTTTTTTAAAATCACATTTCAAAAATTAGTAATAGTACCACAGACTGAATAGTGATATTTACACTTTTTTGTGATTTAAATACATAAGACGTTCCTTGTTTCTTTACGTTTTTGTGATTCTTCATATACGTTATAATTTATAACTTACAAATGATTTTTTGTGATATTTATTCTCTGTAATAAAACTGGCAAATGAAACAAAGAAACACATGTGTTTTCTTTCTTTTTCTAAAATTCCTACTACCGGTATTAAAACCGGTATTCCGGTATTAAGATCTAAAAAATACCGAATACCGG
>KK122580.1:488084-499731 GCA_000611955.2 Stegodyphus mimosarum | reverse complement strand
AATATGAAAAGTTTCAGATTTTCTTTTTATTAGATTGTGATTTTAATACGGCTTTTATTTATTTTTTTAACTCAAAGCAATTTAATACGAATGTTAAATTTCGGATGTGTATAATTTGAATGTATACTGCATATTCTTTAATGCATTGCATTTTTAATGCATTACGTTTTTATACACTATAAATTAAAATAGAGGGGGAATACATTATAATTTAAAATATAAAATTTCCAAATTTATGAATTACTCACAAAAACATGAAATAAAGTACATGAATGTAGATATTTGTTCATAAATTACATGTTTAAATTAAAAGTGTGTACTTCTACTTTATATGAAAACAGGACAAACTATAAGAAGTAGCTTAGTTTCACTAAAATTAAATTAAGGAATTTCTTATCTGATGGATTAATAGCTTGAAGTCTATATGTAAGGTGACTAGATTTCGAAGTTCAAAATTCGGGGCGCTATGTATATATAATTTTTTAAATAATTTCTTTTACAAATAAATTACAAATAAATTACAAATAAAATATACAAATAAATTATTTTATTATTTTTTTATGGTGGATGTGGTTTGCAGGGGGTTTTATGGTGGAGGTGGTTTCCATATATATATATATATATGGTAAATATATATATGGTCCATATATATGTGTAACTTTTTCCACTTCACTTTTGAATTTAACATGGGTTTTCCCATAGACAAAATAAAAGTGGAGATTTTTCGATTTAAAAAAAAAATTAAAGTAAAATTTTTTTCAACTCAAAAAACCATACTGTTTCATTTGATTCCTAACGGAAACTGCAATGAACATTTTTTGCGTTAGAAAAGTGTGAATAAAACTTTTCCGACTTGGAAAAAAATGCAAAATTAATTGAATTTTTTTCTTCACTTTGAAAGCAGAACAAGATTTTTCTCACAGAAAATATTTCTACCTAAAAATTAAAAAAAAGCTGAAACATTCTCAACCTAAACCAACGGAAAAAAAAACCGTATCTTTCTTATTTTATCCTAGGATTCTTCTTTAACCTTCATATTTATATAAAAGGTTAGAATTATGTGTTTAGAATGAAATGGTTACAATTTTTCGTTTCCAGTTGTATTTCGTATCTCACACATGCTCGAATCAGAAAATAACTTAGAGCCGAATTAGAAAAGCAAATGAATATTTTCTGAAATTCTGTACATTTATTTCAAAATACTTACATGAGTACCTTCATTTAAATCTTTAATACTGTTTTCATTACATCACAACTAAATTTTGAAGCTCAAGTCCTAAACGTAACTAATATTATAATATTTTCAGAAACGTGCTTTGAGAAAAAAATTCTGTTCCGTAACATCTTGAACACTTAGAAATTGTTACTCGTTTTTATGTTTTTTTATGGTTGTAAGTCACTGAATTTTCGTGTATTTTCTTTAAGCCCTATATTTACATTGTATTTTATGTACTTCGAATCACATTTCATAGTCATTGCTAGTTGATTTAATAAATTTGTTGATTGTTTCGAAGATTCAGCTTCAGTAACATTACAATTTAAAATGAGAAGTTTAGCAAAATAATTTAAATATGTACTTCGTTGTACGATTGGTTAATTTTCAAATCGTTGTTTATCTGTAACACTTGATTTCTAGTGAAATATTGAAATGATTAGAAAATTTTCCAGACTTAACCAATATAATTACCAAAATGGAAAAAAGTCAAAATTTTCCTAAAAATTTATATATAGATTTCTTTACAAACATGTATATGAATACTCACATTTAAATCCTTAATGCGCATTTTCCTATATCAGAAATAAAATTTCGATAGAAAATTTTTAAATAATGTCATGTTACACAAATTTTACGTATTTGCGAGGTCGTTGTCTTTTCGCAAACGTTTTGAGACTGCGCTCTCGGTAGTCGTTTAGATGCTTCGAAACTATTCTAACTTTGCTATTGGTATACATACGCCAATGAATTCTCGATACTTTTTTGGTTTATATTCAGCTTATGAGTTACTTAAATACTTAAAAAAAATTATATTTGTAGATCGTTTATGTTCACAGCTGTGATAGATTTCTTGGATGTTTTTGAGAAATACCTTATTTTATTAATGCGAATGAAACTGATATTTTCTTAAAATTTTATTATTCAAAGTATAAGCCAGTTATGATAGAATGCCGGATTTGTTCTCATTTTTCAACATACATATGAACTTCAGTTATTCAAATGTTTCACGTAATTGCAATTTTTCCTATCAGCAATAACAAGACGAATGGAATAAATGCAGGTTATGCAGACATAAGGTAAAAATTTAGAAGTAAAAGAAGTTCTCCAGATCTAGGAAATTCAGTGGAATATGTAAATACTTCTCCATTTCGAAGCTTATTTTTGGAATAACATAGCATATAAATCGTAAATTTACTAAAAAGAGATACAGTGAACATCAAATACTCTACAAAATTTGAACGGTAATTATATAATAATTAACTGTACAGCAATTCCCCATAAAAACTGAATCCAGCGAAGGAAACACGCCTACAGTACCCTAAAACTCTAAGTGAGCATTTGACTTTCGCTCTTACGTAGAATTTACGCTTTACAATTCTACTAAAACTTTTTGAAAGAGAGAAGATCAGGTGCTCACTTAAAGTTCACCTCAGTTAATTCCTCCCCCCCTGTGCGCCACACAGCCCCAGCGCCACGTGGCCCCAAACTCTCCTATTTTCACTACTAATTTTTGTTGCTCCCGTAAAATTTGAGATTTCCCCTTTTTACATCTATCGATTCACCACCAAAAGCTTCGTTTCCTTAGGCTCATCTGTGATGACTGTAAGATAGCCTCACTAAGATCTCACTAGCCATTAAAGTACACGAGTGTGTTTTAGCCAGGACTGATTATTTATTAAATTATATTCATTTTACTATTCCCAATGAAGTATTAATAAATATATATATTTATTAATAATTGCTTGATGACTATAAATTAATTAATTATATGTAGATATCTATTATTATACAAAACAACACATTTAAAATTTTATTGACCTATCGGAAGTTGTAGTGGGTTGCGGGACCATTTTCCCACAGGCACACGACCAGATTTGTTATTGATGTTTAGAAAGAAAAGGTTGCAATTATTTCTTCCTTTTATTAAAAGACCAGCAACAATTTCAGCTGCATTCAAAATCTGATGTGTAGTTGAATGAGCATTACGGAAAACAAATTGCATATTGCCACCAAATAGTTTACATTTAGCCGATTGTGATAAAGCATGTCGTGAGGTCTATGTGCTTAAAGGAAGGAAATCCTTTACATGCAAGAAAAAAGACTTCTGAAGGGCTTCGTATTTAAGTTAAATTGGGAGAAAACTACGAAAATGATAGTGCAGCTAGCCCGTTCAACAAGATGAAAATCACGCTGAAATCAGCGTTCAAGAGATCTAACGCGCACGACCACTAGAGAGCATCCAAGGGAACTGAACATCTCAAAATAATCTGTTAATCTTCTGTTTGCTTATTCGCTCATATACTTTCTCTAAACAGTGAAAGAGACAGATAGGGCAATAACTAACAGGAATATGTGTACGTTCCTTATTTTGGAATAACATTTATAAAGATATGTTTAACGCTTCATCGTTAAGGGAGACTCTAAGCTTCCGCGACAGTCTAGCACTCATCATTATCCCAATTCTAAGGCCAAAAAAGTCATTAAATCTATTGACGTCTGAGGAACAAGATTTAAGCCACAGCCAATTAGGAAAGGCAAATTTGGGCAAACTTGAATGTGTAGCCGACTCAATGAAATCATTGATCAGATATCACTTCGTGTTTACTTCTTTGTGATTTGTCAGTTCTTGTATCAGAATAGCATAAAGCTGAACAGTTAGAACTTTTAGACTAGGGATTCTCAACCATGGGGATTTCAAAGTTTCAGGGGACAATGAAGTCAGCCTGACTGCACCTGTTTCTTGCGACTTATTTCAAATAATCTAAATCTAAATAAATGTATATTTTTCGTGTTTGGGAGAGGAGAGGAATGATCATCTAGCAATGGTGAAAGGAATGCATGGGGGTGGGGAAGTTGAGAACCACTGATTTAGACAAAGTTTTTATACTAATTCCGTGACGTTAAAAAAATCTGTTCGCCTAGCAAAGAAATTCGCCTTGTGCTATTTGTCTCCCAAAGCCCTCGTGTGAACGGTCCATAAAAGCTTTTTGGATAAGTGTTAAGGTTTTGAGAAATAGGACTGCTTGATTTGTTTAGCAAGCAGCCTGGTGGTGTCATTACTGATTTAAAGAAAGTTTTATCCGCTTTATATTAATTTTCTTAAGGCATATTTCTACGAAATGTGGATTGGATGTTAGTGGTACGTGGTTGTGAAGGAAAACTGTGATGCAATTGTCAACTTTTTTTCTCATTCCTCATTATTTTTAGTACATGGAGAGAAAGTTTATGATCTTCTACAATCATATTAGACATTTCAATTCAAAATATGGCGTCAAGTTTTGCAAGTATGTTTCGCTGACTTGAAAGCTTTGGGAAATCGCAATCTACACCCCGACTGAAAACTGCATAGATATAATTTTCTTGTTTTACTCTGACTTAGAGATATTTAAATTTTATTTTTAGCCGTTTTTGATACTGTTCTTTATCTTTGATTGCAAATGGAAATCTCGGAACGTCACTTTTTGAAATGTCAACTCCGAATGCTTTAACCTTAACATAAAAGCTGTCCAATCAGTATAAATTACAAAATTGTGGTTGAGAGGCTGAAATTATAAAAATTCTGTGTTTACATCATGTTTCCATATTTTACTGGAGTGAATGAAGATGTTTTCTAAATCTATTGTCTAAATTCATATATCAGGGGCTTAAGTACGATGGAAAATGGCTAAGTAATATTTTAAAGACTCTTGGGATCGTAGGAGATGAGAGATATAGAAAATAGTACCAAATTTTGTTTATTAGCAAAGCTCATTGACATTAAACACTGAACTAATGATGTTAGAAAATGACAGAAAATTGTAAGATAATATTCATACGATGGCTCTTTTGGCCCAATTTACAAAGCACTTCATTAATATTTATGTCTGTATTATCATCTATGTTGATAACTGCCAGAGAGGTAAATCTCTATTTTTCAGACGCCGAGACGAGGTAGTTGTATGAGGTATATCTCCCACATTCTTAGCGTGCCTTCGTGGTGTAATGGTCAGCACACTGAGCCGGTAATTCAGAGGTCCGTGGTTCGATCCCCGGCGAAGGCAATGCATATTTTTCATCTCTCCTGCTTGTAATTAACCTAATGTCTCTACAGTTGTTAGTGACCCAGATTCGAATCCCGGAGAAAACATAAATGTTTGTGAGCGCTACGACTGGAATGCCTAGAAAAGTGGGAAATTTGTCAAGCCAAAAAGAAATGCTTAAATGCTTCCACTTAAAAAAAAAAAAAAAACCAGGTATAACGATTTAAAAAAATTAAGGACTTTGGTTTAGCTCTGCCTCCTAGCAACCCCCTCTGGATTCGCCACTCTGTCCAACAGATGATTTCTACTAGTTTAATATGGTCCCGTTCCTCAACATCTTGTCGGGTTACATCCGTAAGGAGAATGATTCCTTCGTAAAGAACTTTCCAAGAAAACTAGCTCGTAGCCACGTTACACATGGGGAAAACTACGAAAACGCCCATGCAGTCAGTTCGTTCATTCGCCTGGTACCTAAACCGAGTCGAACTACTAGTAGTAGCGACTTTTACCGCTCTGCCATCCGAAAATCTTCCCATAATCCGTCAATTTTTTGCCCTACCCAGTCTTGGGCGGTTTAGAATTTCTGTACTTTAATTGTTAACATCTTACTAATAACTTTATCCGGAGCATTTTCTTTTACATTTCTGAGAAGAATTTGGGTGTGATCATTTTCTTGTAAATTTAAATGTGGCAGCCGGTTTTATAGAAACGGTGTAGTTTTTTCAAAAAAACTGTATTCGATATCGCTAATAAATATGTAGACATGCTAACTCGAACAATTTTAGCTCACGTCTGCGAGGGTTTTAATTCAGCCAGTAATTTTCAATTTTTGAGTGGATTTCGGTCTCAGCTCCAATAAGATAAGTTCCATTATTTTATTATTTGTGACCAATGTAACATATTTTTTTGGTTATTTACAATTTGTTCAAGTTAAATAGTAATTATTTTATTCGTTTACTTTTACACTTTTCTTGACGGCTTACCATAGGGCGCCGGCCCTGATATCTACTCTAGTATGTAAATTGCTTCATCGGTTAATTCCACCCGAGATTGCTTCGCATCAAGACTTTTCACAAAGTCGATATAGTGATTAGTGACGTAAACGCCACCAGGAGCGACAAGTGACCTTAAATTTTTCTAGAAAAGTATAACTGTATAATGTCACCCTAGCGAATGCTATCACTATAACAGTCAAGCCCAGCCTCGGGTAGGGCTAGCTGTCCAGACGGCAATTATTGGAAAAATAAAAAAATTACATCGGCGAACACAGTCTATTTAAAATAGATAATTACATACACATTAAGCTACATATGCAGTTGAATTGCATAGTTCTTTTAATATCATAATCGCATACAGATACATAAGTATTGATTTTATGTCGCCAGTGTAGATAATGTTACTACAGTCTGCAAAGGAGGTACTAGGTATATTTCAAGAAACGCGTATACGGTTATGTTACTTATATGTGAAATAAGGGCAGACTTGTAGTACCACACTCTTTTTAATATTGCATTAACAAAAATAATGTGCTGTTTATAAATAAAACTGAATTACATATACAAACAATAAAGCAATTAAAAGCCTCAATTATATACAATTTTATTGCCACAGTACAGAATGTGCAGGCTATTATATAAACTGGATTATCTACGCACACAATATATCGATTAAATACCCATTATATTCATTGCTGAAACGAAGCCAGTAATTACATATATTATAGCTGGCTACTAATAGCGCATATTGGGCATCACTACAATTAATTACACTTCTTAATTTCCTTTTCACATGAGTAGCTTTAGAAGCTTATCTGCCCACTGTGGCCAATATCGAACGCTTGGGGCCGTAGGTGACAGTCGGCTGGGCTTGCAATGAAAAGGTAGTAATCAGGGTTACCTACTTTTCCGTACTGGCAAAGTTCTGAACAGCTCAGCTCAAAACGCTTCAGCTATTTCGGGAAAAACCCATGGTCTGTGATTTACTGCGTAAAAAAACTACTGGGCACTTTCGTAAAGAACTGGTGAGTTTTTCCCGTTGATGAGTTGTCCAGTTGTCTACCTGAAAAAGATAGCAATGGAAAAACTCATGGAACAGAGTTGTACCTCTGTTCCATGAGTTTTTCCATTGCTATCTTTTTCAGGTAGGAAACTGGCACCTTTTCCGAATGTATTAAATGGCTTGAATTGTTAGCTGTGGATTTGGCCAGTTTATCTGCTTCTTCATTTCCTGCTACAGCCACATGAGCAGGAATTGGGAGTCGATTGGTTTATGTGATTACGGCAAAGCCTCGAGGGCCATCTAAGGAAATGCTTTCGTTGAGGACTTTCTAAGTGAAACTGGCTCATATACACTTAAACATGGAGAAAACCAAGAAAACGCACATGCTGTTAGTCCGTTCGCGGGATTCGAACCTCGGTCCGAACCAGGAGTCGAAGCAGTTCAGGAGTATTCCTGAATGTGGACTATTTTTGCTTTTTGCCCCTCTAGCAGCTTCTAGGCTGGACGCTCAATCACTGAATATTGAAATGCTGCTCAACTTACTTATGCTGAGATAATGCAATGCCGCAAATAACGCTGCAAGTTCAGCCTGAAACACCGTGTTGTAGCCATTGTCTTGTCCAAGAAAGTATCACTTTAGCTTCTTTTACGACGCAGAAAACACTACTGGTACAATTTTCTGTTTTCGAGCCATCAGTATACACCGAGGTGCTGTTTTGTTTTGGAGCAGAGTAGTTCATGCTGAGAGCCTCCGTTATATTTGCAGTTGCGGGGGGGGGGGGGCGACTGCTCTTTGTGAGTTCCGTAGTCCGACAGAAGTATTCTCGCATTCCCAAGTTCAACATCAGTTTACTATTTTAAGACCAATGTTTACCCCCCTTTCTATCACTAAATCAAGGGGCGGGCACTAGATCAAGAACAAGGGGATCTCATATGTATATATATATATGAGAAAATAACTCCTTGTGATATGGAAAAGATATGCAAATTGGCCCATCATAGAGGACTACTTTCTCGATAATGGCTCTGCACCACTGCTTCAGGATGTTCTTGCTAATTCCCCAGCAGAGGGCAGTAATCTGAAGCAATGTATTCATAAGAATAGTGATTTTCGGCATAACTACCTTAAGGTGAGAAATCCAAGACAGTCTATTGTTGATTGTATAACCTAAAAAGGTGGATACATTTTTTATCGACTTTCCGCAAAGCTTAAATGTGGGATTTCTTTTAAGCTGGCCGTTTCTACCTATTTGCAATAGTTTTACTTTGGAAGGGGAAATCAACGTTTGTGACTCTTTGTCCATTTTGCAGAAATATCCAGGAAGTACTGGCAGCGGTTAGTAACGCTGCCAGCTATATCGATGAACTGGGGTTCGAATCCCGGAAAAGGCATGTATGTTTGTAAGTGTATAGTGTCTGCGCGGAAAGGCAGCATTCAAAATATACGATGCGCCGAAAATCCTTTCAAGAGGTTGGTGGTAGGGAATAGATGGATGGCAGACCCACAGACCGCCCCCGAAAGGAGTAGCGGATAATAGAGGATTACTGAAGAGATGACAATAATGTTGTAGGGCTTTTTTAAGTCAATAAGGTCGGCAGCCATCTCTTGCAGAGTTTAGGTGTTCTCCCTTAATACTGCACAACTAGTACAGCAGAACAATACCTAGACGACTACCTGTGAAATTCTGGTGTCCCGCCCACTTCTACCTGTACCTGAGAAAAATTATGCGCTTTGTTCAGAATGTCATTTGTCTAATAAAATTACACAGCAAAATTCTTGGATAGTAACTGACTCTTGGAACAAAAGAGCATTCGTGACATACTTAAGTTCTATAAATAAAATATAAGCATCCAAGTTTGCATTCTTAAGGAAAAGTTTAGATTATAGATGCACTTATTGGGAAGATAAATTTCCAGCAAATATGCTTTTATACACTAAACGATGAAAGAACAATAGGACAAAAATTGCTTTCAATGATACTTTTGCATTCTATTTCCTACACGGTACAGGATCTGCGTATTAAACATAATTGTTTTTTTATCGCTATCTTCAGCATCTGCAATATGGCATACCTGAATTAGAAACAGGATATTCATTGTGCAGTTCCATTAGGTTTTAGCGAATTTAATCAATACTGTCTCAAAACAGAGGCATGATGCAGTCACAGAATATGAGGAAATAAAGACTATTATTAAAAAAAAAAAAAAACTATGTCATACTATGATAACTTCCCAGAAAAACTTTATTGAACTCACGGAGACGATGTTTTAGATGTTTCTTCGATTCAGAAAAATATCATGCCTATTATTGCAGATGGCTCTGTTCTCCGGAACGTTGTCTGACATGGCTTTTTCAATTAAAAAAAATGAATATTTGTTAATTATTTTATTTTTGGAAAAAATATTTAATATATAAAGATGACTGGAAAACATATACCTCAAGAAAAACCATGTTTCAGTTTAATCTATTTATAAAACTCACATTTTTATTTTCAGTAACTAAAAAAGTCTGATCTTTGATATGAGACACTATAGTTTCCTTAAAAGAAATTCAGTTTTAATAAAAAAAATCTTTAACTAAATAACACTTCATACAGCAAGCAGACGATTTTAAAAGCTAAGCAGACAGCCGTGCATTTAAAATCGTTTGCATTTCTGATGTAAAAGTGTTCCTGCAAACGATAATTTCTTTATTAAACCCATAATAAAACCTGCAGTCTCTTTTGCCGTCAGTCGTGGGAAAATTCCATTCGCTTCGCATTAGACAACTGAAGCCGTAATTTATTCAACTAAACTATCCGACAACAATAAAATGCCGAATCGAGGAGAACGTTTTCAACATAAACTTTGGCGTACTGTAAACGAATGCAAAACTGGAAGCATTTATTGGAGCAGTGCCGGGAATTCAATAATAATTAATTTTCCCAAATTTAGAAGAGAATACCTTGAAGATGGTGGCTTTTCCAAAAGTAATAAAATTCCCAGTTTTGTGCGGCAATTAAATTTATATGGTTTCAGAAAAGAAATGAAAGTAAAAAGTAACTGCAAAGATGAACATGAATTTAAGAACGATTGCTTCATACGAGGAAGAAAGGATTTGCTGCGTCATGTTGTGAGAAATTCATCTTCACCAAGTATACCGGTAGGTTTATTTCAAAATTAATTTTTTTTCAACAAGTTTAAAAATTATTCAAGTTTTAATTTTAATAGGCACAACATTTCTATTTTTTTAATACAAAAATGATATTTAAAAAAAAAAAAAAAACTCGTCTTTAGGCCAGATTTTATAAAATTAAATATTTCCGTCACTGCCATTCAGCTGTAACTAAATGATGCATTATACAAATTCTGAAATAGGTTTGACAATGTTTAAAAATTATTGTACATAAATAAATGCCTTCTATTACAAAGCAAATGATGAATCACGTAATTTTATTAGTTATATTAGTGATTTTCAAGCTTTATTTAACTCACGATACATCGCATAAGAAAATAAAATTTCGAAGCTTATTTTATCATCTAAAAACGGATACTGAGATAATGTATAGAAATTGAATAGCTAAAGCTTTAATTATTATTTCTAAAATTAATATGGATATTTTAGATTTATTGCAAGATCGAAAATGATAGTTGAAACTGTTAGCGGGAATTTATTTAAACAATTAATTTAAATTTATTTTATTTGAATTGTTTAACTACTTATTTATGGCTAAAATATTTTATCCGTTATGAACTCACAAATCTTTCGAAAGCACCTACGGAGTTTTTCTGAACAGCGTTCGATTACAGTTGTCACAGGTCTGAGTCAGCGCAATGTTTTTTTATTATAATACCCAGAAATCAAGTAGCTCGTGCACACAAGAGGAGAGATTATCTATACTTAAACTAATCAGATTCTTTCGAAAAATTGTTATTTAAAAACATATGGAAGAACTAGAAAATATTCTTTTTATGATGCTTTTGACCTATAAAAAATAGAACTCAACGATGTACGTTGACTGTTTTTCGAATTTTATCCACTTAGAATAGAGCTTCTTTGCAAAAAAAAAAAAGTAATCGAGTAACTTGAATTTAATACAGAAGACAATATCTTAATAGCAATGAATTTTTGGTAGGAATTTGGAACTCGTTTTCATAACATACCTGCGTAAATTCCGGAAAATTTAACTTTATTTTTACATATTATAAATTTATCTTATATCAGGTATTACTAAGAACTAGATGAACAGAGCACAAGAATAAAAAATTAATATTATGAAAATAATAATAATAATAAAGAAATTAATAAAATAGTTATAATCTGTAGAAATCCTAGACTAATTCAAAATGATTTTGATATAAAATGTACTAATTGCTAAAATCATGCTGGATTTATAGAAAATAACCTAATTTAAGTTTTATACCCCATTTTTCT
>KK122580.1:457633-478703 GCA_000611955.2 Stegodyphus mimosarum | reverse complement strand
ATGAATTAGCTAAAAAGGGAACAACCTTCAGGCAACTAGACATGCTAACCTTCCTAACACTGGTCAAACAAATCAATGAAGCAGTTAAAAGTAAAATCAAGAGCTCAAGTGTTTCAAAGAAAGAAATGGAACAGCTTATTTTCAAAAGGTCTCATTCCATAAAATCTAGCCAGACCACTCAGTGTAGCAGAATTCAGGCTTCACAATGAGCAGACTACTTCCGAGCCAAATTGTATGGCTTTGGTGTAACGGATGGTGCCACATGTCCACTCTGTCAGGATGGAAGAATGGACAGATGTTATCTGCAAAGCTGCAGTGAACTTGCCAACACACTGACTACACAGCAAACAGTCACATCCAGTCTGTACTGGGAATTTCATCACCGAATGGCAGAACTGCCAAGGACTGGCAATGCCTAAAGTACAGTGCTTCCACCGAGACGATTATGCTTTTGTTTCTGGGGCAGACCCATATAACCAAAACTAATCTCCAATTATCATGGAATTCAGAAACTCAAGATTAGTTACCTTGAGAGAAATAAAAGATCTGGAATATATATAACAACAACTCATTCGGTGGGAAGCAGGCAATGACTAGCACACATGAATGCAGAGAAAAAAATTCAAGCATGCACATTAAGCTGTCTTCTTCCACTGTGCACAAGAAAATTCCAAGGCTGGATATTTTTAGAGAAAGTCTTCGTATACTCCTATTTACGAATAATCCTAAGAGTTTACCAAATCATAAGCATCATTAACATGCATTTCCAGTTACTTGAAATGTTCCCAGATACTTTCATTCAGGTTTGATGATACAACACTAATATACCTATATAAGATGTATTAATTTGACACTTAGCAACAGTTGAAAGACTA
The DNA here is from genome assembly GCA_000611955.2 of Stegodyphus mimosarum. Taxonomy (NCBI): domain Eukaryota; kingdom Metazoa; phylum Arthropoda; class Arachnida; order Araneae; family Eresidae; genus Stegodyphus; species Stegodyphus mimosarum. Next base: position 477,828 of record KK122580.1, on the reverse strand, counting down.
TTTTACTAGCAGGCAATCAAGGTTACACAAATTTCTTTAGTTAGAGTACCCAAACTATTGAGAATATAAAGTTAAACAGTCTTACTGCTTTTCTCCCAAACTTCTGCCATTAGTCATTAAATACTTGCATATTTAAATAAAAATCCAATAATCTATCTGCCCAGAAATTATGTCTTTTAAAGGGAAAGAAGAATAATACTCTTTTTTAAATTCCAATTCTTTAAATCAAACACTTTACACATACACTTACTACCATAAAAATTTGTGCACCAAGAAAGAGTTGTCAGAATGAAACGAAGTTTTACATATGTAAGTACTACTTTGATATAAGTAAGTGATTAAAAAATCAAAGAAAAAAGATGTAAGTACTACTTTGATATAATTAAGTGATTAAAAAATCAAAGAAAAACGTACACATGAACAGAAGTTTTAGTACTCTGTTAGACCACCTCTAGTACGAATGCATGAAGCAATACGAGTGGGCATTGAGGCATACAAGTTCTGTATGGTGTCCTCAGACATTTTGTGCCACAGTTGCTGTAAATGCACCTCTATTTCGGCCAATCTCGTAGGCTGTCTAACTTCCCGTGCCAAATGATCCCAGATATGCTCGATTGGTGAAAAATCTGGGGATCAAGCAGGCCAGTGAGTGTTAATATGGTGGAGGCAGTCTTGTGAGATCCGTGCTGTGTGTGGCCGAGCATTGTCTTGTTGAAAACAGGCTCCCGGGAGTTCTGCCATCAGTGGCAACACATATGGCTGAAGGATGTCATGGAAGTACCAGTGGCCTGTCATTGTGCCATGGATCAATATTAGGAGTGACCATGTATCGTAAGCAATGGCACCCCATACCATCACACCAACTGTGGGAATAATGTGTTGCTGTAAAGCGAAGGCAGAATTGAGGTGTTCACCACACGGCCTCCACACAAGAACACGATTGTCATCACTGGTCAAATTGAATCTAGATTCATTGCTGAAAACGACCTGGTTCCATTCCGTTAAAGACCAATCCTGTTGTGCGCGACACCACTCCAAATGGAGGCATCGGTGGGTGGGTGTCATTGGCAGCACATGTAATGGACACCGCGATACCAGATGTCTTTCAACCAGGTGCTTTGCTATGGTTCGGGAAGACACAGGGGCCTATAATGAAGCTGTTGCCTGTGTCTGGATAGTGGCCAATGAGGCAGTTGGCTCTTGGGTGGTGGCCCTCAGGGGCACCTCCCATGTTGGTTCCCAGGTGGTCACCCTCCCAAGTACTGACCGAACTCTGACAGCTGCTGATATCGGCTTCGATGGCAGTGTAACTGCATGTCTACCTAAGCATTTCCTTAGCAAAAGATTAAGTACACTCAAACAAGCTCTGCTTACCTGTTTGTTATAGTTGTTTTAAATCCTCTTGGGGCAGGAAAGCCTACACCAAGTCGAAGAGACCTTGCCGCACAAGTAAATCGCTGATGTCTTCCTACTCAGCTGACAGCTGTCTCAGGGAGACGCCTATACAATCCAGTAGGTGAGCAGGAGAGGCAGGGAGGGAACAGGCACATGAGGGGAAGGTCTTTTCTCCCTCTTTGAATTTCATGCATCGAAGATGCCCACAGCCGTTTGAATAGGCCTAGATCTTTTACTCAGAAGTGACAGGCCTGGTTGTTCAGCGAAATACAATTGGTGAACAGGAGAAATTTTCCATGCCACATTAGTTTTATGTTTGTAATAGAAATGAATTTCAGTTAGGCATAAATCAGTGGAAGTGGGTGTAGGGAGCTGCTTTATACTCCAAGAAGAACAGAGTTCAAAGCCCTCTAGTGGCATTATGTAATCACGCTGCATATCTACCCGACATGTACCTTCATGCCAAGTTTCGTTACAATCCCACAATTATTTCTTGGTGTGAAAATTTTTATGGCACTGAGTGTAATATTTAAGTACTATTTGAACTGGACTAACATCTAAAACAGTGCAAGTTATTTATGGACAACTTGTGGTTTTACAAATATTATAATGTACTACTTGCTACTGTAACAGTAATAACTACTAAAATATACATGCAATTATAATTTCAAAGAAAATTATATATTTAAGAGGTTATTAATATTAACCAAATGTATATAATCTGTTTTTAATATACAACATTAATTATTTTTCCTTTTCTTAGGGTAGACCACCCATCAATAAGCATAACCAGAAAATAAAAGACAATGAAAATGATCATAGCTATGAGAGAAAACAAAGAAGATATAAACAAAAAGGTGTAACAGAGAAGGCTAAAGCTACTATGCCCTTAAAAATGGTCTTAAGACAATGTGTGGAAGATAATGAGAACAGAAAATGTGAAATTAAATCAAAAGTAGCAAAACTACAACAGCACAAAGTAGTAAATCAATCATTAACCTGTGGTTCAAAAATACATACAGAAAGCATTCCAATTGAAGGAAGAGACAGGCTACAACATTTAAGCCCTAAGAAGGAAAAACAGATCATTTTGCCAAAAAATGTTTCTGTTCATCAAATCTTAGCACTGAATGAAATTCAACCACCAAACAATACAGAAACTCAAAGAACCACAGAAATTCCAGAAAATATTTTCCAGCAAGGAGATTTCAACCACATCAAAGAAAATGAAACCAATGAAAAATCTAATGAGACGCCAGATATAGAATTGAGGGAGAAACTAGAAGTTTTACCACTGGACAGTACACAATTTCTTAATGATTTTATACTTCCTCCAGAGTCCCCAAACAGATATAAACCACACAGTTATTTCTATGATTATAATAACCAAGTAATATCAGCAGAATTCAAAGAACTCAGAGATGTATATTTTAGATTGCATCACCCATTCAAGAACACATACAGATATAATTTTTGCATTTGTCCACATTTTTAATCTTCACATTAAATAAATTTTGTTATCCTATAAATTTTTTTTTTATTGTTGACTCATACCAAAATTTTAGCCTTAATTTATATTAGGTTTCATTATTTAGTTACAATAAAGCATTTAAGCAATGCTTGTCTAGAAATACAGTACAAAGTCTGAGATTATATATATCCAGAATGATCTAAAATCCAGAATAATCTAAAATCCAGAATAATCTAAAATCTAGACCTCAACCCAACAACAATTTTTTTTTTATGCACATTTGATTTTTTCCCCACAATAAAACATGTGGAGAGTTCAGATTCTTAATTTCACTTCGGCACTAAATAAAATGCCTTGTTACTGAAGAAACAATCATTTTAGCATAAATTTATGTGATCAATAATTTGAACTCACAATCATTTTAGCATAAATTTATGTGATCAATAATTTGAACTCTATAGCTGCATATCTGTTTGGCATGTTTCTCAAACCAAAACATTCTACATAGAAACATTGCTAATTTTACACCAACTAATAATTTTATATCCCTGACAAATCATTATTGATTATATTTTGCTTTCATCACCGCATATTTATCAGTACATGACAATTTGAGTAATGAGTCATGCAGAGACGCCTAAACATTTTTGTTTTTATATTAGTATAACAAAGTGTACGGTAACCATATATATTGACATTACGCTTGGCGATAATTACAGATTTAAGTTAAATGCGCTAAGAAATGTTGACAAAGGAAAATGTTAACAAAAATTTCTTACCATATGTTAAAAATAGATTTTGTTAACGATACTCATAAGCTAAAAGATTACAATTAGTGCTATTTGACTTGAAAATAACAGATTTGTTTTTCAGATAAAGCCAGAACTGGTATGGCCACACTAGGTGGCAGAATTTAGACAAATGTTTTAGAATTTGAAGAAGCACCGAGCAGAAGACAAAATTTTTAGAATTTAGGAAAGTGCTAGGACCAAGAATTTAGAGGCAGCAATATTTTAGAACTAGGAAAATGTTTGGTAGCAGAATTTAGGACCCACAGAGACTGCATCAGGCAGTAACATATCTAGCGCCGGCCCTCGATAAGCCTTTCGTATATGTGAGGATTTTTTATTCAGGACTCAGGTAAGCCTTAAACATATACAAGAAATACATGCAAGTATAATAAATAACTAAAATAATACAATTCAGGCTTAATTCTCTCAGTATGCAATAGAAACAAGATAAAATATAGCGGAACAATGTGTCTTTCGTCGCCAATCTCACGATAGCTGATACTGAAACTGCTGAACTATTTGCAGATGAATTTATTGAACTCACTAATAGTGAAAAGTTATCTCCATAATAAATTTACAATGCTGATAAAACTGGTCTTTTCTGGCAGTATGTAGTTCAAAATATCTAAGCAGTGTCAACAATTCCAAAGCGAGACTAACAATTTTAGCATGCACAAGTACTGCAATACAAAAGTCAAATGCTGCAGGAATGCAAAAGTGTAAACTTTTCATATCGTGCAAGTAAAAGAGCATGGATAACACAAGCTTAATGAGCGATTGGTTTGAAAATCATTTCATAACCGAGGCTTGACAACATTTGAATTCAGTTCGTTTATCTGATCATAGTCAACTGTATGGCTCATACTTCACTTAAAGTTTTAATGAAAGATACTGTATCCGTATTATTCTTTCTTACAAACTGTATGTCCATCATTCAGCCTATAGATATCGCAAGAGTGCGGGTGCCGAAATGCAAATATAAAGTAGCACTTTTCAAGTCTATGTTGAATTTCTTGAATAATGGCAACATATTCAGGAATGTTTTAAATATTTTAGCATAACATCTGTTGTGTGAAGCATCGCAAGATCAAGAGATGATGTGCTCTAGATAGTTTAAAAAATGCTTGGCATAATATATGGCCAACTACCATATTTCATGGTGAGGATGATGAAAATGATGGCTGCGAATTTGAAGATTTTAGGATATCTCAGAACAAAGATGAAATTTTCCAATTAATGGATTTTGTAAAGAAATGTGGAGAAGTGGTAATAAATGAAGATGATATAATAGAAGTTTTTTATTGCAATGACAATACCCCAGTCATCAATCAATTAACAAAGAGAGCAATTTGTAGTATGGTTCTAGATCTCGAAAATACCGCTATCGAAAGTGAAAAATATGACCAAGAGGTTAATGAAAACGAAAAAATTTCAATTCACAAGTTAGTTTGAATTCTCGAAGCAGAAGTTACAGGACTTGAACAATGGAACTTGGTAGCTGAACAAGAAAACATATCTGTCTATAGAAGAAAAAGAGAAAGTATTAGCACAAATAATGAAGCCACTTAAAACAACTTACATTGAAAGAAATGTTTAATAAAAAAAAAACAAATAAATATTAAGCTTTTTTTCATAAATTTTGATAGCCTTTATATCATAATTGCTTCATTATTTCATAAATTTACGATTTCATATGTTTAATTTTATAAATTCTACATGCCATCTTACTAGATTAAAACTAATGATCTAATATCCGGAAAAATCCCAAATCCAGAATTGCGGAAGTCCCGACGAGTACGGATCTCGGACTTTATAATGTACATGCTACGTGAAGGATTTTTAATAGTCCTTCATCTTTAGCTTTTTTACAGAAGCAGCTTTATTTACATTTATTACATATCAGGAAAACAACGAATCACAGACTAAAACCATTAGAAGCTGAACCTGTGAAACTATCAGTATTCTTTCTTTCCGTGGTTTCAACTGTTGATGGGGGAGCTTGACTTAGTTTAAAACAATTTATTACTCCCTTCAAATCTAGAGCTAAGGGAACACCTTTTTATTATGATTAAAAGAATAAATAAAAAACTCCATTCTACTTTTGATTGCCCTACAAATACTAATATTATATGCTTCATCCATTTAATATATGCCTTGATGATTTTGTAGCATTTTGTTAAATTCTGCTTTCTTCAATACATGAAATAAGATTTCTATTACTTAAGTAAGTAAACCTGAATGTAATTGAAGGGCTGGCAGCAAGAAAGGCCCAGCTCCACTTTTGGTAGATTTGTATTCATGGGACTTATTTCTTAAAAAAAAAAAAAAAAAAAAAAAAAATTTTTAAAAAAAAAAAAAAAAAAAAAACATTCTTTGCATTGGAGTAGCAGTAAAAAATCATTTACTAGCACTTTTAATGAGGACAAATGTTTAAAACATAACTTTTTTTAAAATTTTCTGAAAATTTAAAAATGTGGAGCTGGGCTCTTCTTGCTGCAAAGTCTTCAGTTTCTTATGTAGCTTCTGCTTAATAGGGCATCACTGAGCACCAGATCGAAATACTGGTGCAGAATCTAACTAGATATAAGAAGGCAACTCTAATAATATACACACCTTCATAAAAAGGGTTAACAAAATAAATACAAAAATCAAATTCATAAATAAAATGCAATTATTCCAATTAATAGCTGTAGAGTTATTCATTCCTATTTGTGCTTCTGCCAATAGAAGCTCTAACACTAAAAATAAATAAGCATAATAATTAACAGAAAAGAAATCCACAAACTTTTAAATCAGCATTCACTGAGTAATTATTTCTTTTTGCAACAATATTTTTATTCGGTGCCTCTTTGCAGCTTCAGTAAATAGTAACACACAAATGGTTTTCTGAACAAAGTCTCAGTACCTCTGGCTTGGAAGAATTTAAGCATTTGGCAATTGCCAAATCAAGTAATTTATACCCATTCTTTAATTTAGGAGGGCACTTCTACAAAAACGCAACTGAAAGTGTTAATAGGAAAACTTATTGGCTTGAATTTCATTCTTCCCACTTATTTATAATGACACTGCACAGCTACTTTTGACATGAAATGAATACCACATTTATTACTTTGAGGTATATATATCAATTGACACACCATTAACCAAAAATTATCACTTACTGCTCAGTTCAAGGCCACCCCCATTAAAATGAAGCAGCACTGTATTATAAATTTACGTCTGTTTTTCATACAAAAACACTGCTTATATTTTCTTTCATTCATATATTTTTGACATCTGTTTATATTTGTACTTATCCTTTGAGTATCACAAAATTCTTAGAAGGAAGAAAAAAAGAGGAAGGGGGAAGAGGAGTAAACCTGATGTATGCACATAAAATCTTTTTAAAATATGCTCAACTACAGTTGATATGCTTTGCAATTCAATCATGCGATTTCTCAAAGCAGTAGTTCCAAATGTTAGACGGCAACCTCTATATACTGAACCAAAGCACTTACTGCTGTAATGGATATAAGCAAATGAACATTCTGCAAAAGGGTATCCTGATTTCAAGATATTAAAAAGTCAGGATGAGTAAGGTTGGGCTGTAAGCAAGAATATTCACTTATTGATGTTAAAGGTGCAAAATTATTTCTGTGTACATCCTGAGATATCTGTTGTAACAATGCAATGATGTTTCTGATAGATTTTTCTGAACTTTTCACAGAACCACAACTAAATGAAAAGTTATACACCATTCAACACTGATGGTATAATATCCGTCAAGCAATACAATTAAAATACGGCAACCATTTGTTTCTCAGCACAGCATTCGCTCTTAATTTTGCTAATAAAGATTCATCTGGAAAGATTTGTTTTGCCAAATGCCATTTATTCTGGGCTTATAACAACATACAAAATTTTATTACACTTTACAACGCCATAGAACAATGGATTGCTCCACAAAAAAATTTTTAAGCATTTTCATGAAGAAACCAACATGTGGATATTTTTGCCCTATATAGTTAGTTCAAAGAAGATCCATATGCAACAAAACTTTCAAATATTCAAGAGACCAATACAAGATTGAACTTAACATATACCATTGGCAACGGATGTGTGAATTTCTAAGTATATAACTTATTTATCAACCGCAGTTATACCATGTAATTTGTTCAGGTTTTTCTATGTTCTTATCAGATGACATTGTCATGTTGTCACTAGCTTTGCTGTTTATCACTCAGCTTTTGTAACCATAATGAAACTCACTTAACTGATAAAAAACAGAAGCAAAATATACAGCTTCTGAAATGAAAGCTAGCAGTTTTTCTGTGGCAACAGACATATTTAAATAGTACTCCTAGAAGTTCTACAATATTAATTTCATTTTTTCTGTTGACATATTAACATATTTGCCTTTTTCGGGGACAAAATACGAACACATAACTAAATTTTAATACATTGCCACACAACATAGGCTTGTACACTGGGCAAAGAAAAGGGGAGGGGCAGTTCTTTATCTCCCATTCTACCGGGCCGATTGATGAAATTCAACTTTTCATGTCTCGAAAGCACGACTTAGGATATGTACCATATTTATCTCTAGCATTGTTCTAATATAGGTAATTTGACACAAAATCAGACCTTTTCTGAACTAACACAGCTATTTTTTTTCCATATTTCAATTCTACAACTCAAATTATGCCTGAATATTAAATTTTGTAATTTTTGGTGAGAAATTTAAAAATTTATCTTGGTGCATTTTTTCCAGTTTGCACAAAGAATAATTCACTTGGCGAACTTCTTAATTTATAGCAACCTATTTTCGTTTTCTTTTCCATTGTAAAGAAATGGGAAAAAAGTCATTGTTCATATTTAAAAAAAAAAAAAAAAAAAAAAAAACTACAAAGTGGCTACAAACTTGGCATTATTACTGCTTATAACAAATACGTCAAATTTCAAAATGTGCCAATATGTAAATTCACGCATATCTTAAGAAATTTTGAATAAAAACTCTTAATTTTTTTGAAGGTATGCTTAGGAATACATCTACTTTAAGATGATGGTAAAAATTTTATAGGTCAGAATTCAAAATTTTTTTCGAAAAATTTACAAAACTTTTTTAAAAATTAATCATAAAAAATGGACAAATTTCATTTGAAATGAACCTAAATTTCGAAATGTAGAAGGAAGAATCAAATACTTTTTAATTAAAAAAGATATATTAATAAATATATACCAAATTCAATTAACATGGAGGAGCTAAAATTTTGAGAGCTAATTTTTTAAAAACTACTTGTGTGATTTCTTCAATCGGTTCAGTAGAACGGGAGATACAGAACTGTCCCATTTCTTTTTTGTGTGTGTGAAGCGTACTTACAACATAATGGCATGATGTTCACGCTTCATTGTGTGTTACCAGAACTAAAAAAATCTCAGGGTTATCTTTACATATTAACTGAATAATGTAATAAGTTTTTCAAATTCTAATCATTTTACTCTCTCACCTGCTTATGCTAAGCATACACAAACATATACTTCAAACTGACTACATTATCAAAATCAAAATAACTATTACAATAATGAAAAAAGTATACTTTACATCATGGAAAATATCATAATCCAATTCAACAAATTCCAATTTTAACACCATAAGTCAACGAATAATTTTTAGTTTTTAAAATTCAAAATTAATACAGTAAAATATCTTAAACTGCTTTGATTATAACAGGAACTTTGGAGGGTAATTGATGCACAACATAAAACATGCACTTGATCTAAAACTTTTATTTGACACATAATTGAAACTATCACAGTTCAGTACCACAATATGTAGTGAAAGTATTAAAAATGAGATGATGAAAAATGCTGTAATACATTGGTTCAATCTTAAATGGCTAAGAACAGCACTACTGGACAATGATCACTGCCAAATACATCCTTTCGGATCACACTATCACACAAAGAATCAGTTAACCTCTCTGAGATGACAAAGTAATCCAATCTCCTGTTGAAAGAAATGTATTGATTTTACACAATACTCATAGCATTGATATAATGTTTTCATAACATACATTTAATAAAGCCAACAAATACAGAAACAATTTTTTGGGCAATTTATTATATAAAAGTAATATGTATGATGAAGATAAACTAATCTCCATCTCTCATATTTACATTGTCATGAAAAATCCAACTGTATTAGAAAAAGTAGAAATTTGAATAACTGCTTAATATTATACCATATTTTGTGCATAATTGAGCTCATTTAAAAAGGGGGGGGGGGAGCATTGTAAGCCAAAAGTAAGATTCTAGCACTATAAAAACATACACACATTCAACAAAAATCTATCTAATCTCAATGGCTTAGAAATTTATTTGTAGCAGCATTAAAAAATGTCTATTTCAGCAAATTCACTCTTAGGTGATATCCAAATGACAATTTTGTAATTTAAGCACATTGCACAGAATGCCTTTTTTTCAATTATAAGAATGAATGTTTGAAAAAAAATGATAATCTGATTTATTATAAACTATATAAAATATACATCTTTTTATTATAAATAATTACTAAAAAATATTGGATCATCCAGAAAGTTCTGAGGTTTTTCAAATGGAAGTGAATTTTCTTCTAATTATTTTGTTACTGTTGATAAGGAGTGATCTTGATCAAGGCTGATGTCTAAATATGCTCTTTTCTGCTCATGTATAACTCTAGCATGCATTGTGGTATAGCTTTTGTTTTGGCGTGGTGCTCCGAATGGAGTACCTAAAAGTTCATTTTCATCATATTAACTTCTATTTTAAAAGAAGGAAAAAATGCCAGCAAGATGCTTATAAAATTTGTGCTACACAAGGACAAAATGTTGCTTCTGATGACAAAGTTCAAAGAGAATTAATTCTTAGTAAAAAGGACCTATTAAATAAGTTATTGCTAAAAATCTATATTCTGCAGTTCATGAGCTATCAGATAGACTAAATATTTCAAAAAGTATAGCTTTTGATCATTAGAAAAAGATTTGGTATGTAAGCTACTAAAATGTAGGGTTTAAACAGAGAGAATATGCTTTTGTGCTGAAAAGAAATAAAGTTTCTTTTTTGAAAGAAATCATTATTGGAGATGCAAAGAGAATTTCAGTGAATACTAAATAATTTTTTATGAGACAGCGACTCATTTCATTGCGAGAAGATTTAGAGGTCACTGAACTGTTTAAAAAGAACTTAACGTTTCGAGAATGGAAAACACACTACTAAGTTGCTATTTAACGAAAGAAAATTGGAGCTTAAAAATAATTTCCTAATTGCTATGCAGAGGTTTCTAAAGTTAGAAAGCAAATCGGAAAACAATGAATACTTATATAGTGAATACAAGAAATTAATTAGAGACCGGAATGATTGAAAAATATTCTAATGCTGCTAATTGCAAAAATGAAATAGCTATTTTGCACTCATAGTCCTGTAATTAGCCTTGACAAGACAACTACTGCTGTGCATATAGTCTAAAGACAAAAGTGTTAAATTTTTAAACGAATGTCTAATTCAGAGGCCCAACTTGTATAACAATTTCTTAGATATTTTAGAATTCAAGTTGCACAAGACAGCTTTTGGGGCACACATAAAAAGTGCATTTCATTCTATTTTGTTTCATGAAGATTTGAAAAATTATTAAAAACTTATTTGGTTCAGTAACGATGAAATTTTGCCATTTCAAATACACAAAACATCATGATCGTCTTTTAAAAATTGTCAATCACTTTTCATGCTTGCGGCAACTATTTAATATCATATCAAGAGTTACAGAGTAATGTAGAAATGTTAGATAATTTCCTATATGTAGATGATCTTCTGCGTGGGGCTGGCAATGATGATAAAGCATTTTATAAGTCGACTACTCTGGTGGATATTCTGAAAGAAGCAAACATGCATGTTTGTAAAATGAACAGAATTGTGGATTAAAAACGGAACAGATATTGAGGAAAATAATTTAAATAAAAACTAGTAAAAAATTCTAAGCTTGAAGTGGGATGCAGATTTGACTTTAGATGTAACACAATTCACGGAATCACTTAATAAACAGAAAATAACACAGAGCCTTATTTTGCAAACTGTGGCTCAAATTTATGGCTCAACTAGATTAGTTCCTGCATATGTAATTAAGTTATGCTACAAGAATTATGGGAATCTGACTGTGATTGGAATTTCAAGGTATCTGACAAGCTAAGATGGAAAATCTTGATATTCTGAAATCGAGGAACTTTTTAACATTAATATTCTTAGAAAATATTTCTTCTGTGGTTCAGCAATTAATGCAGAAGATATGATCCTAATTGCGTTCGCTGATGCCAGTATCAAAGGATATGGTATTACCTTCAAAATCCCATTACTTTGGAGACATTTTTTGCACTATCTAAAAGGAGAGTAGCTCCTCTAAAAATGTTTATGTTTCTTCACTTGGAATTGATGGCAGCTACTATTGCTGCAGGAATAGATGACTATCTAAAAATACTCTTTAATATCAAGAAATGTGATATTTATTGATTTAGTGATCTCAAATAGTGTAGTGTTTCATTGGATAAAGGGCTCTGCCAATAATTGGAAGCTTTCATAGCAAATCATGTTAGTAAGATACAGAATTTAATCGCTCCTTCTCAGTGGAAATTTTGCAGAGAAACTGAAAATCCTGCAGACATTGTATCATGAAGTGCAAGGTTGATAGACCTTACAGACAATGAATTTTGGTTTCATTATCCACCTTGGCTAAGGCAAGGTAACATTCAGTATCAAAGGGTTGAGGTCATTTTAGATCCCGAACTTAAAGAACTTTCTCTGGAAGAGCAGTGAAAAACTCTGGTGTGTGTTAAATTAAATGAATTTGACCTTCTTACTAAGTTTTCATCCTGGAATAAACTCAAACATGTAGTGGCATGATGTCTTAGTTTTGAGAAAAATGCAAATTCTTCAACATTAAAAGTTACAGGAGTTTCAGGTATTCCTGAATTTAATAGAGCTTGATACTATTTGCACTTAGTCCAGAAAAATGAATTTAAAGTCGAAATCTCAGGAGCAAGAGAGGTTAAAAACAGCTCTGACAACAAAATTATCTCCTTGAACCCCTTCTTAGATAACGAAAATATTATTTGTGTTGGACGTAAGCTAGGAAATGCAAACATAGCTGAAAATCAAAAGCATCAGGCAATTCTTCCTAAGAAATATCACATGACTGAATCAATAGTCAAGCATTTTCATAAAGCTCATCTTCATGGTGGAATACCCTTACGATTTCGGGTATATATTGGATAATTAACTGCAGAGATGCAATATGTAAAGTTATTAGAGACTGCATAAAATACTTCATAAACTGTAAAAATACTGCATCACAAATAACAGCCGACCTTTGGCATTTCGAGTTGCGTCAAGCGGTTTTCTTCAAACTAAGCTTTGATTATGAAAGGCTATTCCTTGTGAAACCCCACAACAGTAGAGGAGTGAGGCCGACCAAGCGCTATGTATGCCTGTTCCTATGTTTTGCCATATTTGGAGGTTGTGAGTGATCTCTCTTGAGAAGCCTCTTTAGCACCATTAAGAAGATTTGTGGCCTGTTGGAACAAACCATAAAAGATGTTTTCTGATCAAGGGATTAACTTTGATACAGATCATGAATTAAAAAGGGTTATGGCATCAATTTTATTATCTGAAAAGTTCCAAAACCATGCTATTGGAACAAGGAAGCATTGTTTGGAAATTCAATGCTCTCTCTGCCCCCATTTCAGAGTTCTATCGGAGAATGGTATTAAGCAAATGAAAAATCACTTAAAATGAATAATTGGACAACAACTGAAGAATTTCTCACCTTGATAACTTAAGCTTCTTTGAATTCCAGACCTATAGTGACAATCTCCAATGATCCCAATGACTTAAGTCCTTTGACACCTGGTCACTTCTTTTTTGGAATTGCACCGACAACCATTCCTGAACTAAATGTGATCAATGATACGGTAACGCTGTTGGAAACTGATTCAACAACTTTCAGTTCAGCAATTTTGGAATGCTGGTCATTAGAGTACCTTTCTCAATTGCAAAGATGTGCAAAATGGGGGTGCGACCCAAACTTGAACATCAATGACTTGCTACTTAAGAAGGATGATAATTAGCCACTTTAAAGGTGCCGTTTAGGTACAGTGAATACAGTTAGGTAATCTATACCTAGGAGCTGATGGAAAACATGAGTTGAAGACAAATGCCCTATAAGTAAACCTTCACCACTGCCATTTTGTCAACACGAAAATTAATCACTCTAAAAAATGCTGTTCTTAATTTCATGTACATAATTGATTGCTTAGTAATTTAGTTTCATGATAGTGTTTTGTGTCCAAGTATTGCAAGAATTTTAATAATTCTCTCTTTTGAGCTTTTGGCGATTTTGAAATTCATACTTTAACATATCACCCAATATTTGTTGAAAATCTTCTTTAATAGTATTGAAAATTAAATACAACAATTGTAAATTTGAAATGTTCATCATGGGCTGGTATGTTGTGAATTAACGAGGTGCTATAGGTAGCACTATTGCACCAAAAGAAATTCAGCAGTTAAGGCTTGCAACTCATCATTACAGATGCATATCTTGCTGCATCAGAAGCTCTTCATGAAGGAGTGCAAATCTTGTAATGCTATTATTGAATATGTTAGTATCACAAGAGTTGAATCATGCAACTCTTTGTAATGGATGCTAATGCTTGAAGCGTCAACAGTTAATCTGTGAACATTTTTCTTGGCTTTCATCCAACTATTGTGTGTTGTATTTTATCATCATAATTAATGTTGGTTGCGAACTCTGCAAAATTTCTTGAAATGAGAACAATGCACAGACAAAATGAAATCACCCTTCCAGTTACGATGAAGTAGTTCATCACCCCTCACTGTTTTAAAATAATTCAATATCTTATCGACCAAATTATGGCTTGAAATCCTCATTGGTGGTTCCAAACAGTGAGGATTTGAAGCCATAATTTGGTCTCTTAACAATACTTATAGAGCTTTTATTCTACCAGTCCTTACATGCTGCTGAGAACCACTTATTACTATTTTTAAGCAGACCTTGAGAAAACTAAGACTTTACAGAACCAAGCACTTTATTTAATTACTGCTGCTGTTAATACCACACTAATTGATGTAATTTTGCTCTTGACAGAGAATAAACATACTGAGACTCTGATAAATGAGAGTGCAGCTATACTATATGAAAAGTTAACTAGAACCGGTGATCTTTTTGCAAACAATATCGACCTAGACACACTTTGATTTTATTCAGAGAGTCTTGGAACAGCACGCTATTTTCAATCTTGATGGAGACAAGATCTACTGCTGCCGGCTAATCCTTATAATTATGAAGCAGTAAATACATACTTGGATCTTTACTGTTCAACCTATAAAAAAGAAAATCCTTCTAAAATCTTGTGCTATATGACACTGGAGACTCTAAAATTTCGATCTGACTGGCTTAAAGTATATACTGATGGATTATGTTCAATCGACTCACCAAATGTCGATGCAGGAATATTTTGAGAATTATTCATGTTTTAAATTCTTATCTGACATACTGGAAATGCTTTTGATGGTGAGATAGCTACTATTAAGGCAGTTTTACAACAACTTTTGATTAGAAATTTTACTTTTGTTAAGATTGTGATACTGTCTTACTTGAAGGCAGACATTCAGGCTGTTGTTTCTGATTCTGCGACTACATCTTTAAATGTATCACAACACAGAAATTATTTGCAAAGCTTACGAGGAAAGAGATCTACATCAACCTCAAGTGCCGGTGCTCCAACCCATGCACTGCAGTGTGAATGGTGGAAAAAGCCAATTTATTGGTTAAAAAGGGATCCATGGTCCCTCATGATTAACAGCGAGTTTTTTTTCCAGCTGCTAAACGTATTATTAAATATACTTCTGCCTTTAACTGTCATCAAGACTTAGTAAGTAGAAACTCTACAAAGAGATGGTTGAAAAATATTCCTGACTGGCCACATTCTACAGCTGTGGCGACCCTGTGACTACTAAACATACTTGCTTGGTGGCACACCTATTTCACACTGGTATGCTGCCAAGCCCAATCTGCCCACTGTACAGCAATGGCATTATGGACAGAGACCACCTCATGTGCTGCACTGCACTGCGGGGAAAACCTGAGACTCAGCAATATCGGTTTGCGAGACTATGCATGAGTTGACTTTCAGTACTGTATTCTTTTCTGTTTATGTATTTCATGTGTTCTTGTCAAGTACTTCCCACTGGAGGGGAAAATCTATTATTAAAGAATAATGAATTTGTATGTGTTCCTCACACTATGGGCAAATGCTGGTACCTAGAACCTTGGTTGGTTTATTCGATTATGGCAAAGCACTCAAGGGATGTCTTCGTGGAGGACTTAAACTGGCTCATATATATGCTACACATAGAGAAAACTACGAAAACGCATTCGAACCCTGGAGCAAACTAGACCCAGGAACAGTGACTTTACACTCGGGTTCGGGTCCCAAAGCCTCCAAATTTTAACCACAATCAGTTCTCCACCCACAGATGTGTACCCGGAAGCCCAAATTTCAGATTATTTTCAATTATTCATATCTTTCAAAAACTTAATGAAATTTGATTTACAAACTCAGCAATTTAAAAGCAATGTGTTGCCACTGCTAAAAATTAAATACTTTGATATTCCAACACAGTAGCTTAACCACTAAGTTCCTTATTAAAATTAGATCCGCAGAACCCTGTATACATTCTGAAGTTAAAACTCATCTCTCTCAGTCTGCTAGTATCCATGCTCAACATGAATACCTTTTTTTTTTTCAATATCCACAATTTGTTTTCCTTCAATTCACTGCCAATCTGCTTCTAACATTTTCCTAGTGACCTCATCTGAACTGCAACACTTCATCTTAAAAAGCTTTTACTTAGCATAGTAATGGTTCTCATGTATAAGAATAGTTACACTACTAGTGCTTCAAAGCTTAGAAAAGATGTGACGTTCTCTCAATTGCTGAGAAAATGAAAATTCTGGAAGTAATTATAATAAAAAAATACGCAGATATTGCCAGTTTGCATGGGTAAAGAAAAAATTCAGTTTTCAATTATTTGCCCTTTTTCACAATAACACTTATTTCATCTTCATGCATAACAGAAAGAAAGCACACTGTATTTAAAAGACTTGTAAGGTTTTACTGCATATAATTTATCAATTAAAGTATTTACATATTTATGTACAAATAACACATATTTTATACAACATTTAATGCTATAAGTGATTTCAGTATACATTCAATAAATCATTTAATACATTACCCTAATATCTGGGAAGACTCCTTTACTAGCATAATATACAGTCTGTTTCATTTAAATCTCAGATTTAGTGAAAAATCCATAGCTATGTAGCAAAATTAAAGTACAGAAAAGAATCTCACCATCCAACATTTTTTGCTCTTGCATTCATCATGTATGTCCAGAAAGTGTAGGCATCCTTGGTATCAGGATACAAATGCCTAAAAGTGTCAACAAAGCCTTCCTTTAACAAAGCAGAGAATCCTTCTCTTTCTTCAATTGTAAAGCCAGCATTCTTCTTATTTGATTTTGGTCTAGCAATATCTGAACATGAAATGTAAAAAAGTATTTTCTTGAATATTAGGAGAAAAAGGAAGACAAAATAAATTACAATAGCAACATTTTTAAATAAAAAAAAAATTTATTAAGGATTTGTAATAGAAAGAATACTCACAGCTTCTAAAACGGAATAGAATGAAAACATTTTAAAAGTTTTGAGAAATGTATATAAAGTCTGAGATCCTCACTCATTGCAACTTTGACGATTCTGGATTTGGGTTTTTTCTGGATATTAGGTCATCAACTTAAATTTAGTAAGATGACATACAAAAAGTACAAAATTAAAAATATGAATTAATGGTTTATGAAATAAAGCATTTATGATTTTAAAGGAATCAAAATATACCAAAAAGAAAAGTTCAATATTTTTTTGCTTTCTTAAAAATTTCTTTCTATTAAGTTGCTTCATTTTTTATGCTAATACTTTCTTTTTATAGATAGCCACAATTTCTTTTTCAGTTACAAAATTCCATCGTTCAAGTCAACTGCTTGCAATTGCCATGTTATGAATTCCCACTAGATTGTCAATAGAATTTTTTTTTTGTCTCTAAACAACCTCTTTGTCACTTTCTTCACTATTAGTAACGATATTTTCTAGATTTAGAACTATACTACAGATTTCGCAATACATTAGTTCATTAAGACACTGTTGCTCTGCTATAGTTTGTGTTGCTTTATTAGGCACTGAGGAAATTAAGCCTGAGTTGTATTAGTTTAGTTATTTATTTTACCTACACCTATTTCCTGCACATGCTTATCCAAGTCTCAAATAAATAAATAAAGTCCCAGATATACTTAACCCTTTCTGGAAGGGGAAGTTGTATATGCCACAGTAGTAATTTGGTTCATGTATGGCGGGTGTGACGTCTGCCTCTCACAGGTTTGGTTTATGTGATTTTGACAAAGATTTGAGGGCTATCTACCTTCATAAAGGACTTTCTACGGGAAACTAGCTCATATACACATGGAGAAAACCACGAAAACGGCCATGCAGTTAGCTCATTCACAGGATTTAGACTTCGGACCAAACTACCAGTGTTCAGTGACTTTACTGCTTGGCTGCGTATCGGAAGCTGTAACACGTATGTGACAATCACATGGAATGAAATGTAAATCTTTTTTAATTTAACACATGGCATCCTATGTTCATGGTACCAAAACAAATGGGAATATGATGCCTGAACTTTGCCCTTGCATTTTTTCATTTGATTTCGAAGGGCATTCAGTAATGTAAAAAAGCATACTGGGTCTTTATGCATGTATGTTTCTTTTGAATGGTTCCTGAGAGAGTATTAACTTGCATTAATGCAGTTTTTAGTTAGTTTCTTCTTTTCATATGTAAGAGTAGGATATTTTTTTCTTTTTCGTGAACTTTATCTTTTTTTTTTTTAATACCTTTTAAAATGTCAAAATGAAAGCGATATTTATCAAAACCTGACAATACGTCTTTATTGTAAGAAGATCTGAGTAGCAATGATGGCAGTGGCTTTAGCAGTAAACAAAATTATAAAATGGGAAAAAAGTAATGAGAAAACAAACTGTATATTGCAGTAGAATTAAAATACAGGGGGAAGTGGATATTAGAGATGCAGACCCTACTTATTATCCATTTTATAGAAAATCTTTCAAATGGTATAAGAAATTATTTTTTGGATTCCTCAACATTAAAATATATAAATGCTCATGTTTTATATGATGTAAAAAATAGTACAAACAGACAATTACTTCAGTTTCGATTAAAAATAATCTTAACAAATTACGGAGAGGATCATGTCAAGAAGAGAATGTGAATTTCGGGCATTTGCTGCACCGATGTAATTTCGCTTTCAAAAAGGTATTTTCCATCTCTATTTCCTAACGGGAACAAAGAGAAAATGAGAAGATGTTTGCTCTGCAACTATGCAGAAAAAGCAAGCTTTGAGTGCAAAGAATGTAATGTACGACTCTGGAGCCATGCTTCAGAATATATCACACAGAAGACTGATTTTTAAGTTTCACTGTAAATGCATTATGTATGTGTATGTGTATGTGCAAATATGTATGTGTAGGACTGTTGCTTTGTATTAAATATTTTAATTGTGGTTTAAAAAATGCTGAAAGTTTGTTTTAAAATTTCTCTATATATGAGACAACTGCAAATGCTATACGTGTTTATTCTATAATTCAACAAGCATAAAGGTAAATGCATTCTGTTAAGTATTTGAAAAAGCTGAGTAAATTGGAATTAAAATTAATTTTTGCCAAATTTTTAGCGAAATTATGCTTATAGAGTGAGCACTCACTGTTCTATGGAGACATCAAGGAAGTTCAGCACTCCGTCTCCTAATGACAGGGCAGTAGACTGGGGTGCTGTCCGGAAACGGTTAAGACTTATCCAGGGCCAGCATTAGACAGTCTGCTGCCCGGTGCAGTCTCTGCGGGACCTAAATTTTAAAAATTTTGCCATTCCCTTAATTTTGTTGTTCAGTGCTTCTCTAAATTCTATAAAATTTGTCACCCAGTATAACCATATCAGCTTTGGTGCCAGTCCTAGGCTTATCTGAATAACAAATGAGTTTTTCTTAATCAAGATAGCGCTAAATGGAACAGGATTGCTACTCAAACAGGAGAATGAACTTCTCCACCTTTTCCAGGTGTGTTCTAAAGAAATTCCAGTCTAGCTGTGTAGTGCATGTTGGCTGTGCTGAGGGTAAATTAATTGGTACCACTTGAAAACAAAAAAAAAAATTGCTAATTACATATGAAAAGATATTAGGAGGAAAAACATTAAAAATTACTTTTAATTAAATTATTAATTACACTCATGTCCATAAATTAAGGATAATGCAAAACCAGGTAAAGGAAGAGTTAGAAAAGCAAAACAAATTTGACTTATTTGTAAAACTTATTTAAACAAAAGG
>KK122580.1:434080-457582 GCA_000611955.2 Stegodyphus mimosarum | reverse complement strand
TTATTATTAAAAAAATTAGAGATTTTTTCTCCCTGGAGCCCCCCCCCCCAAAAAAAACCTGTTTACAAAAAAACAATATTACATGGTTGGTATGATTGTTAAGACATTGTATGTCTTCCAGACAATGCAATACAGTCTGTACAATGCCAGGCATGCTGAATATCAAATTATCGATCTGATCTTGGGGAATATTACACCACTCAAAAAGCAATGTTCTCTGAAGTTCCAGTAGACATGTAGGAGGAGGTTGACGGGCTGCAACTTGTCAGCCAAGCATGTCCCACACGTGCTCTACTGGATTCAAGTCCGGTGAGAATGCTGGCCTGTCCATACGTGTGATATCCTCCGATTGAAGGCATTTGCTTACGATGTTTGCATGGTGAGGACGGGCGTTGTCATCCATAAACACAAATTGTGCGCCCATGGCGCCCCGAAACAAATGTACATGTTGTTCCAGAATGACGTCCCGATAGATTTGGCATGTCATGGTTCCAATTTGAACATGCAGGTCAGTTCTGAAACCCAGAATAATTCCACCCCAAACGAGCACTCCTGCACCACCGTAACGGTGTTGTTCAATGATGTTTTCTTGGTGGTAACGGGTACCTGGAGCTCTCCAAATGAAAGTGCGGCGAGAATAAGACTGCAAGCTAAACCTGGACTTGTCGGAAAACATCACACAAGCCCACTGTTGCGGTGTCCAAAATGCATGCTCTCTACTCCAGGCTAACTGCAGGCGACAGTGAGTTGCAGTAAGTGGAACGCATCTGACAGGTCTACGAGCACATAGACAAATCTGCCCTAAGCGTCTGTACACGGTCTGCCTTGAAATTGTCGTACCAGTGGCTGAAGAGAGCTGACGAGACAGGTCTGACGCTGTGCTCCGCCTGTTTCTTTTGGCAGTAACTGCCAAATACCTGTCCTCATCGCCGTTGTAATTCTGGGACGACCTGTACTGTAACGTCTACTCACATTACCATCATCTTGGAATCGTTGCCAAAGCCTGGAGATGACACTCTGGGCAATTTCAAGTTCGTCTGCTACTTCCAGTTGGGTACGCCCACATTCCAGACGGCCGATAATTCTACCATGTAAAAAATCATCCAAATGCATCCTTTGTGTCATAACTATTCGGTTATTGCATTGAAAAGCTTATAAAGCGCCTGTGAACAATTTTACTTCCTTGCCTGTATTCCTTATATATCACTCTCTTACACTCTCGTCATTGTGACGTACCATTGCTGTCATCTGGTTACTTACTGAAATTTGCATATGATACTTGAAGATCTGTGCAGTGATTTTACAGGTAATACATTTATTTTAGAGTTCGATTTCCGTGTGACTCCGAATTATCCTTAATTTATGGACATGAGTGTATTTAAAAAAAATTTACTTTTGAATCTCTGAAGCATTACTATTATAATTATAATGTTCTCAGTAGCATTCAAATTAAATTTTTGCCAAACTAAGAAAACTTGTTCACACTAAACTAGCATTCTCTTCAGTAATACTTTGTATCACAAAATTAATTAAATCCAAACAAATTTTCTTTTTAATTACATGAAAACAGTATATAATACCATAAGCAACTGTTAGTGCATCCGAAATATCTGCAGTCACTGACACTGAAATATATTGATCAATGACAATAGCTACGTTTTCAATACTTCAAATTTTTACTTTTGTTTTTGGTATTTTTGCAATTAAAGATTTTTCTTTGCAAGTTTTTATGTTTTCAAAGCAAAGGAGGTCTAGAAAATACTAATTAAAATTCTAATTTTTTTTTCTTTTCATAATCCATGGTTTTAAATTGAATTTCTGCATATTGGACATGGTATATGGAAAATTTTCTTATTATAAATTTTATATATATACGTATAGAAAAGTCAGCAAAATATAATTAATTAAAAGTATAACTTAAAAATTAATTTTACGTGCATAAAAACATATGTTTACAAAAGAAATTAAGTACTTAAAATTCATTCCATCTAAATAATAAACAAATCAGAAATGAAATAAATTTATTTTTTATGCTATGTATAAAAAATTTTATGCTATGTATCCACTTTTATACAATGGACTTTTTCCACCATTTTTTGTGATAAAATTGTGACGAATGACAACTTTATCGTTTTAAAAAGTATTACAAATAAATTATGGAATGGAAGTTATTGTTTACAAAATGGCAATGGAAAAGCAGTTATACTATCCTATTAAATAATACATAATTGCCAAACAATTTACCTCTGTAATATTACAACTGTTGATAAATTCTGAAAGGATGTAATAAAATACAAATTAAATTAAGTAAATATAATACAAAATAATAAAAAAAATATATATAAAGTGGGTAGCATTCTAGGGATAATATAAGTAAATATAATATAAATTAAATGTAATTTTTGATAAAATAATATATTTAAAACATTTTAAAAAAAGATTAATGTAAAAAATGCTGACAAAAAATTAGGCCAAAACTAGATTTGTTGTTTCAGCTCTGCAATTTGCAGGTCAATTAAAGAAGCATCTCTGGCCAACTTTTTTTTTTTTTTTAAACTCCAAAATTTTAATCTATGCTTGTGCTTCCCTTTTGTTCAATAATTTTTCTTTTCTTCACTATCACATAGCTTTTTGTGTTAGTACTTGATGATATGCACTATGAGCAGATCTGGCATACTGTAACATATCAAGTTTTATTAATATTCATCACACCTTATTTTACTTTTATGGCATCATAAAAAGTTTACACTGCTGTTAAAGAATTCTGCTAAGTTTTTCCAGCAACATATCATTATTAGAGAAACCACTCTACTGTGGCACTTCATGTAATAAAATTAGAACCAGTTTTACAACACTCCAAAGTTATTCAAAATCTGAATTATTAATTAAGCCCTTATAAAAAATGATCAAGTTGCATTGCAGCATAGTTGACAAAATCATCTTTCCAACCCTTACTTCTGAATAACAATTCTTCAAACTGAGAGTTTGATTTTGCTGTAACTGTGGAATCTATCTGTATGCTTCTGTACACAGTATATGCAGTATCCTCTCTATGCTTTTTTCATATAAATATTTATTAAACATAATGACCTTAGGATCTAATGAAGGAATGTATTTTACCAAGTTATACTTAAATGGGCTTCTGTCAACTATTTTTGATGCAACCTTATCCAAAACGATTCTGCACTGAGTTCTGAATTCTCTTTTCTGAACACTCCACTTAGTGGAGCCTGGAAGGTGGTAAATGGTGATCGAAGGTGGTAAATGACGATCAATCGATGGTAACGACGTTGTTGGTGCAGAAGTGCCCACTCTTATGATTGTGCAATCGTCACGCTCATTTGTGTTCCTGAGATGCCCTGAACTTCCGCGACGGTAGACTATCACCTTGTGTGATCCATTGTCCACTCCAATTGAGGTGGTGGTCGATATGCCTGTTTGACCAATCTGCATCTCTGAGAGCTACTATACGCACCTTTTCAAAGTCTGACAACTGCTCCTGCTGCCACCGGTTACATCTCAGAGGTATCTCTAGTCACAATATCATCCATCCAAGTCGACAGATTCATTCGAATAGGTCTACGGTGTGAGCAATCATGCTTTTAAACTCTCTCACATGCACACTTAACCTTGTCTCATTGGCATTGAAATTTAAATCATTTGCATACCTTCTATCAGACTATATTCCTGCTTTGTCTAATTTAAATTTCACTTCACTACCTCATTTATTGATGGGAAATGTTTTCTTTAATAAGGCTAAAAACTAAAAAAAGGAAAGTGTTGGCAGCTATGTTGTATTATAGACTAACAGCATTATAAATACTCACCAATTTCTTCATGTGCAACATTCAGATCTCCACATAAAATGACAGGTTTCTTTGAATCTAATTTCTTTAGATATGCTCGAAAATCTTTATCCCATTTCTGCCTGTAATCTAAACGTACAAGACCTCTTCCTGCATTGGGAACATCTTTAAAGAAAAGATATTATAATGAGTAAAGAAACATTTACTTAAATTAAGGGGTGGTTTTCATGATTTTAGTTAGCATTTTAAACCAGCAAGTGAACTGAAATGAACTACAAATGTAATTTTTTGGAGTGGGCGAGGGCTTGCTAATTCAACACTTTTAATACTACTGGCACCCAAAAGTGGTCAACCAGTATCACGCAAATAATGCTGGAGGTGCTTTAAGTCTTAGACAGTCATTATTTAAAATTTAATACTTATTTTTATGCACCCCCCCCCAAAAAAAACTGATGGAGGTGGAATATCTCCATTTTGCATGTGTGTTAAAATATAAACCAAAAGCATAATAAATCCACAAACTATAAAAAGCTTTTTTTTAAAAAAAAAAGAAAGAAGAATAGAAATGCAATTCAACCTTTACACCGTCACTAGCACAACTGAAAAGGGATATTTTAAGACTTGCATACTTCTGCCACCAAGTGGCCAATATTTAAAATGAACAGTATTTAGTAGGGCTTGAGGACCTATGTGAAAATCTCGCTTGTGATAGTATTGAAAGATTAGAGTTAATAGTTTATTTCCAGCCAGCAGAATAACCGGATGTTTAAGATTGAAATTTAAATCTGAATGTGAAAGTCTACCACCAACTTTTATTACTCAAAAGTTCGAACTGCTGAAAAATGACTACTACAGAATTCTCAAGGATAATGAGTTTGAAGAAGCAAAAGCTTTGCTGTCTCAAGTGGATGAGGATATTCAAAAATTAGAGGTAAGTCTAAAAACCTCTATTAATAAACTTAAACAAAAGTTATGAATCTGTAACAAATCAAAATAGTGACTACAAAAAAAAAAAAAAAAAACTCACATGGAAGTTATTCTGTATGTAGTGATTAGTTTAAAAGGGCTTTAGTAAAACTGCCAAAAATTCCTCTTCTGAATTTTAGTGAAAAATTTGAAGAATGGAATTTGTTTAAGACTCAGTTTAATAGTTTAATCAAAGAAAATCTGGAACTTAACGAAAATGAAAAGCTCCATTACTTACACGGGGCTTTGAAGGGAGAATCCAAATCATTAGAAACATCAGACGATAACTTTTCTTCACTTTTTAAAGCTTCAGAACAAAGATACGAGAATAAAAGAATAATTGTAGACTGTCATATTAAAAACATTCTAAATACTCCATCAATAAAACATGCATCGGATAAGAGCTTCGCATAATGTTGGACAACATTAAGAAAAATCTTAGATTTTGCAAGAGATAAACTATCGAATGTTCTACTATTAAATGCTGTTCTTGACAAATTAGAAATTGGATTTTGGAATATATTCATGTACCGAAATGTTTTTTAAAAACCGATACCAAGTTGGTAGTACTTCGAGGTTTCTCAGATGCATCTTCAAAGGCTTACGGCGCAGTGATATACATCCAGATTGTGTCCAGCACCAGTCAACTAAACAGTACACTTCTTTGCAGCAAACCATGGGTTGCCCATACAAAATTCATTACAATTCCACATCTAGAACTTTCTGCATGCCTTTTTCTTGCAAAATTAAGGGAAAAGGTCCTAACAGCTGTTAAACTTCAAATAGCCTGTGAAATTGTACTCTGATTCTACAGTAGCCCTGGCATGGATCAAGACTCCTTCAAATCTGCTTAAAACATTTGTAGGCAACCGAGTATCACAAATCCAGCAGATATCTAAGGAGTTCGAATGGCATCATATCCCTTCAGAGTTCAACACAGCAGACCTGATCTCCAGAGGACTGGACGTTAAAGCACTTGCCGCTAGTGAACTTTGGTGGAAAGGACCAGACTTTTCAAAATTAAATTCACCTATTCCTCAGACTTTGCAAAATGCCAGTAGTTCAACTGACAAACTTTATACTGATGAACTCAAGACTGTTTCTAAAATGAATAATGACTAATAAATAATAATAATGACTCTTTTTAATAATTAAATAATGACTCTTTTTAATAATTAAATAATGACTCTTTTTTTTGATAGCTCATTTAATATCAGTAACAATTTTCGTAAACTAATTAGAATTTTAGCCTTTATTTTTAGATTTTACAGAAGGTGCAAATCTCTTAAAATGCATACAGGAGAACGCATATGCGAAGAATATGAAGGAGCAGAAAATTATCTGCTAGAACACTTACAGGTCAAAGTATTTTCCTGCAGAGATACCAGCTTTAGAAAGGGGATCTTCAGTTCCACCTAAGAGTAAGCTTAAATTTTTGAATCTTTTTTTAAAACCATCCAGTGGATAAATAAGAGTTGGTGGTAGACTTTCACATTCAGATTTAAATTTCAATCGTAAACATCCGGTTATTCTGCCAGCTGGAAATAAACTAGTAATTCTAATATTTCAATACTATCACAAACAAGATTTTCACGTAGGTCCTCAAGCCCTACTAAATACTGTTCGTTTTAAATATTGGCCACTTGGTGGCGGAAGTACAGCACGAAAAGTCGCCCATGAGTGTGTGGAATGCTTCAAGAATAAACTAATTGTTGCAACCCAGATTATGGGAGATCTTCCCTCAGAACGAGTAACACCTAGTTCCCATTGAAATTAAATACAAAGGCCAGAGAAAGGGTACCTTTCAAAAAACCTATGTAGCTATATTTATATGTATGGTGATTAAAACTGTTCACATGGAATTTGTGTCAGATCTTACTTTACAAGCTCTAATTGCTGCCTTAAAGAGTTTTTTTTGCATGATGCGGCAAAAGCTCAATAATTTTTAGTGATAACGCAACTAACTTCACTGAAGCTAGAGCAGAGTTAAAACATTTAACATGAATTTACATTAATGTTAAACAGTGTGGACATTTTGAGCCTGTTAGCCTCAGAAGGTATCAGGTGGAAAATTTTTGCCTCCTAGGGCACCCAATTTCGGCAGCCTTTGGCAGGCGGGTGTAAAGACCTTCAAGTACCATCTAAAGAGAGTGGTAGGTTCTGCTAAGCTAACTCTAGAAGAATTTCTAACATTAATGGTTCAAATCGAGGGCATCCTCAAGTCGTGTATACTCTCACCCTTATCTACTGATACAGATGATTTTCAAGCATTAATTCCTGAAGATTTTCTCATATTGAAACCGATAAATGCCATCCTAGAACCAAATTTAATTGACAAAAGAGATAATCTTCTAAATAGGTGGCTGAGGACTCTAAAATTAGTTCAAAACATTTTGAAATGCTGGCAAAACAGCTATCTAAGCCATCCGTAACAGCGTTCTAAGTGGGTGCGTAAAAAGTCAAATATAACTCCTGGCATGCTAATTTTATTAAAGGACTCTCAACTGCCCATTTTCAATTGGTCTTTGGGTTGAATTGTTAAGGTAATCCCAGGCTCCGACGGAAATGCCAGAGTTGCAGACATATGCACGCCAAAGGGTGTTTTCAGAAGACCAATTTCAAAAATTTGTATTTTACCCATTATGGATAACTATATCTCTACTACTGGATAATTTATTTTACTCTCTTAATTATTAATTAGTATATTTGTTGTATGTTATGTTATTATAAGTGTGTTCATACTTTGTTTCTTTAATTTTGAAATAATGTAATATTTAAACACCAGGCGGGATGTTCTTTACTTGTAACTTTATCGTTTGGCCGACGGAGCACTTTCCCATTGCATTTTTGTTGTTGTGCATTTATTACGTTAATCTGTAAAATCTGGCAACTGAAAATTAATGTAATATTTAGTCTCTGCTAATTGGCAACTGATATATTCCGCTGCGCAGCAGAAGAACGCTGACTCGCAAATCTACTCGTTGTATGTAACTGTTCCTACTCTCTAATAATAAATAATATCGTTGGTAACGCATTTCTTACTACCCTGAACTACGCACGCTACCTACGGGCACACATAATAAATCCACAAACTACAGAAAGCTTTAAAAAATAAAAAGAGATATTTTAAGATAACAGATATACTTATGGATTCAACTTATGCTGTGTATGGAATTAAAAGAGCCCAAAGTTCTTTTAGGGGGTATGTGTTATGCATGCTTCATTTATATATGAAATGCAAGTTCGTAATATACCTAAATATGAGTATTTTAAAGTTTTTTCCTGAGATGGTGATTTTGGTGGATTTTCTTTTTCTTTATTACTACTCAGTTTAAAAGTTTAACTGCTTTTGGGACTTGAGTTACCACAGCTGCTATCCTTAAAACACAAAAGCCTGGAAATTTATGGTTGGATTTTCGTTGTGTAGTGATGTAACTTTTAAAGAATTCAAAACTGACTTAAATTCACTTTATAATGCATGATTCAGGTTACTGAATTATTTATAACATGATAGTAATGCAAAATGCATTAATTACATATTTTAAATTTTATGTTCTTTGGATAACTTTTTTTTTTTTGCCTTGTCTTCTTTTTTTTATATTGAACAAATCTTGAGCAGGAAAAGGAAAGCCAAAGTATACTTAATTATGATGAAAATAAAATTAACGTAAATACTAAGGAGTGGATAAATTTAGTAATATACCTCACACTCGTACAAAATAAAATTAAATAAAAATATTAACTGATTTATCATTTGTTTATTATTTATAAAAGTTCTACAAATGTCTACAGTAGATTAATATAATATTGATCAAATAAAATTTAACAAGGGGAAGAACTGAAAATCAGTAAAGGTGGGGGAATGAAATTTTATGTTGCCTACTGCTCATAGTTAAATTGCTGAGTCTATTAATAAAAAAAATCACTAAATCAGTGCAAAATATGAGATAAATAAAAAATTCAAAATTCGGGCTTTAAAATGCACGTTTTCAGGCAGAAGACAAAAAATCAAACTGATCAAAATTTGACGGTTCTAGATGCTTTCCCGCAGTGCAAGGAACACAAATATGCACAGATTCTTCATTATTTAAAAACAGAGATAAAAGAATAAACTTACATGTTGTGACAAGGTAAAAATCCTTATATTCAGCAGTTATTACTCTTCCTTCATTGTCATGTTCTTCGATACCTGAAAGTATACAAGACTCTAGAATAACAGTTTACCAAGAAGTATACTCAAAATTATGCATAATGTTGCTTCTATTTATCCATTCAAGACCATGCATTGACAACTAGCTGCGAGAACAAAATCATGACATGAAGATTCAATGCCAGTGGTGCGAGACCATGAACTTACAGAAGTTTCTTCACATGTGTTTTAACTATGCAAACAGATGTTGTGTAATAAGGAACAAAAGGCAAGAGATAAATACATCATCAGACAGTTACCTGAGGAGGAAGAATACTTGTAAGTTCAAAACTCAGCTTTAATTAGAATTATGTTTTAGATTTAATATGATGATTAGTGATTACAATCACAGAATGGAAGAAATAAATTAGATTTAGCTTATCATTTCTTTCTTTCATACAACATGAATGATTTTCTTTCATGGTAGTACTAGACAAAGCTGGCACATCTAGTGCAACCACAACAGGCAGCAGAATTTAGAGACGACAAAAACATATATATATTAAAAAAAAAAGTGCTATTGATAGTAAGACGAGTGCTGGCCCTGCAACAGATTATATTAATTATTGATAATTTTAGTGTTAAATATAGAAAAAATACGTGACTTATAATTGAAGTTGCAGGATCTTTTTTTTTTTTTTAAAGTCAAAACTGAAACTGAAAAGTACAGCAAAAGACTTCAAGTGATGAAAAATCAATTCACAAAAAAAGTTAATATTAACTTTAAATCACACATACAGACACTGAATTCGACTTATTTGAGTTCAAGTAATCAGAATCATATTGCCTGACCAGAAAACAGAAGGACTGAACAAAGAGCTTGTTCAAGCACACATGCTGCACTGATAACATTTTTAGAAGTAAAACTATAGTTAGCTCTACTAGCAAACTCTGCATACGGTACTATATGGATAAACTTTGTACAGCGATTATTGGCAATATATCTTGTACATAATCACTCAATAAGCAAATATTACTGAAATAAACTTGACCATATTAAATAAAATAGTACGATTTCAGAGGGGAAGGTTGGCAATATATCTTCTACATAATCATTCAAATAGCAAATATTACTGAAATAAACTTGACCATATTAAATACAATAGTATGATTTGAAAGGGGAATGTCACATATGGTAAGTTGTAAAACTTTTAAAATCTTTAACATAGCTATATATATATATATATATATATTGTAATTCCCATGCCATAAAATAAGTTTTCATTACACATATAAATATCACAACTATACAAACTTACATGAAGATTAAAAATTTAATCCTTTTCTTGTTCCTTATTTTGTTTTAATGGAATTATTTTATACATTTTAAAATTATGTTAATAAATCAAGCCCATGTTTTGTAAGATAGAAACGTTTTCTTGGCTATTTTTAATGCATTTTTATGATTTTGAGACTGGCACCAATTTTAAGACATGTAAATCAAGTACAGTAAAAACTCGACAATCCGGAATGCTCTGTAAATGCCAAATTCTGGATATGTGAAATTTCTGGACAGTTGAGTGTATACAAAATGCAATTCATGGTAGAAAAGCCAAGCGAATGGAGAAAGAAATTTCCAGTCTTTTTTTTTTTAAAGTATTTCGTAAATGAAAGCCAATGTATTTCAATGGTCTTCAACATAAGAAATTATATTACATTTATAAAATGCCATCAATCATGAAATCTGGCAGAGGTGCCACCATACATGAGCCAATCATTTCAGTAGTAGCTTAAAAAAATCTTTAATCTATTCTTTAATTAGAATCATAAAATTCAAGTCACGGATATAGCATATGAAAAATTTAATTGTGTATCATAATTTTCCCATCGCACTGCCATTTGTCTATCTGTTTTCAAATAAATTCACATAGCATTTCCATTAAAACACACTTTTCTTGATGCCATTATCTATAACTATTATCCATAAATACTCACATTATTACATGGAAGGAAGAACTCAAATTGTAACAATTTTTCAAACTGCAAAGGGAAACAGATAAATAACAGTTAATTTATATTTCCTTTATGAAAACTGAACTAGCTTATCAAGAATTAATCTGTTTACATAAAACTAAGGTGGAGATCTTATGATTGTGTTGTGAGATCAAGCTTTTACATTATTGGCACTAAATCATGCTATTTGGCTATTTGGCATGATTAAATACCAAATTTTTAAAACTACTGTAAGACTGTTACCCAAAATGCATTTAACATAACTGAGAAGGCTTGTTACTCTAATGATCCCCAACATTAAGCATAATGACACGTGTAAAGGTCACAACAGACAAACTAAAAGTCTATGGTGAATACTGGAATTCTTCATATGCTTCTGTGCCGTAGTAACAGAGCTTCTAATGGGAGATCACATTAGATGGAATATCAAATTTAATAATTTCCCATTAAGTATGATTTCTTGGAACAAAAAGATGGCACAATGACTGGGAAGAGGTGTGTCTTCTAAAAGAGTAATTGTAACTTCATTCACATTTTAGAAATTCTCAACAGGATTTCAAGAATCCTGTACGTGCTTTTAGATGGCTAACAATTCTATCATTTGCTTAATTTTCAGAAGGGATGTTTTTTCCCAGTTAACTTGAATGCCCAATAGTTGGGTCTTTATTGTACTCATTTATTTTAAAAAACAAATACACAACGCCATTTCTTTGCTCAGCCTTTTTAAAATGAATTTCTTGTTTAAGCAATGGTAGAATCTTAATACTGCCTGTTTTACTCTCTCAGTGTGCATATTTTTCTTTTAAAAGTACGATTGGTAGACCTGAAATTCTATCTAAAAAGGAAAAGCACCATTGTGCAGAATATGGACACAACGAATAATCACTAGACTTATTCTTTATTTAAAAAAAAAAAAATTACCATAAATGCACTTTGCTCAGCAGTTCACTGCAGCTAATATGTACACTGCGCCCTCCAAGAAAAAGGGGGTGGGTGGGACAGTTCTATTTCTCACGTTCTACTGGGCCAATTGACGAAATTCAACTTGCGTTTCTCATGTCTCAAAAGCGCGATTTAGGATATATATTAGATGTATATATAGCATTATTCTAACATAAGTATTTTGACACAAAATTGGACTTTTTCTGAAATAACATACCAGTTTTTTTACATATTTCAATTATGCCAAACTGCCAAGTTTTACTAAAAAATCGCACAAGTAGTTTTTAAAATATTAGCTCCTCAATGTTAATTTAATTTGGTATATATTTATTAATTAATATCTCTTTTTCATTAAACTTACTTGATTCCCTCTTTTAGAATTAGAAATTTAGGTTCATTCCAAATAAAATTCACCCATTTTTTATGACTTATTTTTTAAATTTGTAATTTTAATATATTTTTTTAAAAAACATTTTGAATTACAACCTATGAAATTTTTAACATCATCTTAAAGTAGATGTATTTCTAGGCATACCTGCAAAAAATGAGAGTTTTATTGAAAATTTTCTAGGATACACATGAATTTATATATTGGAGCATTTTGAAATTTGGCTTTTTTTTTTTTTGGAGCGACTATAATGGCAAATGTGGTTTATGGATTTTGTTACAGTGAATTGCCACAGCTAAGTCCTATGAAGCACAAAATTTCAGCTAACAGTTAAAGCCAACTTTATTTAACATTTAAGAAAAGGAAATCACGTCTGGCAAGAGGCTAAATATTCAAACATTAACATATACAAACTAACACCAGACATCGGTCACGAACAGGCAAAAAAAGGTGAGAAATAAATAGTAAGTCAAAGCGAAAAAGTTTAAGTTTTTATCCTCATGCCATTCGGAGAACACATATGCACATTGTACAGCAAAGGTGAATGTTGCCACTCACTGCAGAGAGGATTTCCACTATAAGCAAAAGAATAGAAGCTCGTTGTTTCATATTCTATGCATGCACCTCTGGTTAAGTTGACCTTTATTAAGAGATAATCAGTTTCATGCAACATTCTTTCCAGCAGTGCAGCATTATGGCCTAACATTGATGCAACAATTCACTGCCAAAATTATTTTAATATGATACATAAATATGGAAATCTAGAATTTTTAATGGATTAAAAAACAATTTGGATAATTGTCATAAGTATAATTATACTACACATTTCGACAGATCTAGCAGACAGGAATAGTTATGTTCGAATTTTTCTTTTCCTTTTTTTTTTGTTAGGTGATTTCTGTATTATTCCCCCTCCCCACAAAAGTATCTGCCTCACTTGAAACTGAGTAAGAGTTTTTTTTATTAGATGCAATATTAAAATTTGAGCAGACATTTAATAACTTCGTCACTAAAATAAACACTAATAATGACCAACTTCAGCACGTTGAGGAAACACCTTAGCAACAGCCTTGACTTTACCCAAAGAACCAATGGAGTTCTTTTTCATATTGCGATATAGCTTTAGCATCTTTCCTGAAGTACAATATTTCATTTTACCCTGGAAATAAATCATCTCTGAAGCTTCTTTTCAGGATGCACTTTGTTAACAGTCGACAGCTTCTTCATAAACATTTGACTATTCAAATTTGGGAATAAAAGCTTTTCAGCAGCTATTTTTATATAATCTTATCCATATCTCATATAGATTCATACTTTTTACAGATGATTTCCAGTTCTATTTAATACATATATGGCAGTGTTAACTGGTTCAGCCCACTACGCTGCAGGAAAATTAGTTTTAAGTACTTAAATGTTCTGGTCATTTCGATCATTGTATACCTATCTTGTATAATAGCATCATTTTGCTTAGTCACTGATAATTTCTTCAAAATGCAGAGCAGCATGGATGTTTTTATTATTGCCTCCTCTCCTCCCGAGGGAAGTTTGTCAAGAGGACAGTTATAACATGGACAGATGAATTGACAATGATTTTATATTAATGGGAATTAGAATAAAACTTTACACAGCCAGTATATTAAAAATATTTATCCTTTGATAACTGTATTTTTGAATAAAAGTAGAAAAAGTAACAGGTAAACTCTTAACAGTAAACTATATAATTTATTCCTCCTTAAAAAAGGATGAATGCTTATCATTAAAGCAGTTGTTTATATTATGTAAATAAATAATCTCATTGCAAAGCACTCAAACTTTATTTTACAAATTATTGATTTAACCGCTTTTAATTTGTGCCTTTCTGTTAGAAAGTCCACTACATTTCATTAATATTAACTTTGTGTATTTTCTCTCTTTCTTATACAATTTTAAATGCAAAAATGTTTCAAATTTTTTAGATTTCCTAAATAATGCACATTAAAAAAAAGTTACAATATTATTAAGTTGAATGTAAATTGTATATCACTTGACAAATCACCTCAGAAAATTTTTGTCATTTTATTTTGATCTCTTTACACCACACAAATATGTAAAATTATAAAATTATGCAAAAAAAAAAAAAAAAAAAAAAAAAAAAAAAAAAAAAAAATTACCTATTCCATATTTTACATCAACTGGCTTCTCTTTGGTCAGAAGACCAATACCAGAATAACCATCTTTATCACCTGAAAGCCAATAAGTGTGATATCCATCTACATTTTTAATTTCATCAGGAAGTTTATCATCAGAACATTTTGTTTCTTGTACACACACAATATCAGGTTTCTCGTGAGTCAAATACGAAAAACCATTTTTCTGCAAATAAGAAAGAAAAAGCTGTAAGAGTAAATTACATACTTTATACCTACTATGTTGTTTATATATAACAATTAACTGTAATAAATTGTCTTAACTACTCTTTTTACTTGTATTATTTAAACCTCCATTAATGAAAACTTTATATATAAACTTAAATATATATGTTCAACGGCATTTGTTAAAATGTCTTTTGAGGATAACATGCATCATGGAATTTGCTTTAATCATTAAGACAACACATTGCAATGAAAGGATTATATTTATAAAGTAGCAAGGACATCTTTCTCACAAGCAAATCCTCAGTTATTTTATGGGTTAATAGTAACAAATTTTCAGAAGTCTATTCATTACAAGCCATCAGCAATATGATCCTGACATAAAATTTGACAATATCATGAACATCTGATGCATTATCTGGCTACATTTTAAACTAAGCAGTAAAAAATTAGTGAAACTTGTAGATATGCTTGTCATTATACCTCTGATAAATAAATTAAAAAAAAAATTAACTAAGTTGATTTATCTGATTTTACTGTAAAGGATATAATTTTAAAATTACCTTGTACACAGTTATTTCTTAACTTGCTAGTATTTTTTTTTAATGTAGTGTCAAATAAAAGACTATAATTATTACACATATTCACATAGCTACATTTTTTAATACCTAGTGTCATCCTTTGATTTATCGAGAGAAGTATCACTGATAAAAATCTTCTGGTTACCATGGTGCACCAGATTTTTGATAGTTTGACGGATTTTGTACAACAAAAACTAGAGTTGTATCAATTTAAATGGTTCAGTCAGGCTTTGGTATGCTTGTCTCTTAATTTTACATTGCAAAGATGTAGCAATGCTTCTTATATGGTGCAGTTAAGCTCAAAGAATAATGTTTCAGAGTTGCATGGTCTATCCATTTTCTCTTATGATCTACTTCTATAAATATCTTAAGATGTATCTATCAATGTCAAACTTAATAAATATTAACTCATTTTGTTGAATTTTCAGTTACCTAAAATTTTTTCCTACTACCTTCAATTTTAGCTCACTGAAGTTCAACTGCCTAGCACAGAAAAAAAGCAGAAAGAAAATCAATGTTTAATACAGATCTTCAGAGTAGCAGATAATCAAATTACTGCAACCCTGCTGGCTACTACTGAATAAGAAACTGCAAGGATTTACAAATACACAATCAGAAATGAAATCAGTAGTTCTCGTTCTGCAATGGTGTGAACATGTTTACTATTCAATAAGAAACATAATTCAAATTTTGATCATTTTCCATGCTAGCAATAAGATTTCCCTGAAGATATGATTAAAGACTAACAGATAAATAGCACACTTCAGTTTGCCATAGAGAAATATATATTGTTACAAATTTTGTATATAGATAATTTTAGTGAAATTATAAGATATGTATTTCTTTGGTATAACGTAACATGAAAATCTGAAGGAGAGAAGCTTGCCAAAAAAGTAAGAATACAGCAGTTTTCGCGACTAATTTTTGTCACTAAATTTGGCAAAAAATCCCCAAACGTCTGCAATTTTGCGACATTTTGGTCCAACTCCTGTATCACCAGAATAGGTATTGTAATTTATAAATGCAACTGATTTCATATGCAGATTTGGCCCTCACATGCCTTCCAGTAATTTCGAGAGGCCGAAAGTACTACAAATATCTCGGCTGTCTGGATGAAAACTATATAAGTAGTTCAGTAGTTGTTGTGAACTATTAGTCCAGAACGACCTTTGAAGTATTGAAAGCTCCGCTTTTTAGATTTGCTTTGCTTGCGTTGTGTTTAGTGTTCTTAGTAGTGAAATGTAACTACTAATTGTATGCTATGTACGATTATTTTTGTAGGAAATTGCAAAATTCTGAAGAGTTTCTTTTGATAAAATAATTTTTATCAACCTATCATCGGCTCTATGTGCATTCAATATATTGCGAACCTGTACGCATGCAACACTTTTTAGTGTCAAGAATGGAGTACAATGCCGGTGACAAAATGAAGGAGCAACTACAACAATGAAGGAGCAACTACAACAGCTTGTTACTGCCTTTATTGCATTCCAAGAAAAGAGGAAGGCTGGTCAAGAATTTGTTAAAGAAGAGATGAAAGCTGTTCAAGAAAACATGGAAGCTGGTCAAGAATCTCTTAAAGAAGACATGAAAGCTATTCAAGAAAAGACTGAAGCAGGTCAAGAGGAAAGGAAAAGAAAAATTACCTGCATAACAGAAAACACATTTGAGACTATGGAAGGCAGAATAGTTTAAGAAATTCAAGAAAGATTTTCTGCCATCTAAAAACAAATCAAAAAACAAATTGAAGACATGGTTTCTGAGCTGCTGTCGGCAAAGAAGTGGACACCTTAAAGAAATGCATAGCGACAACAAGAAGCAATTCTGATGATTTAAAATTTTTACCCATGCCTTCTCGTCCCTCTCTGAAGTTTATCCTATTTCTGATCAAGAAAATACAACGTTAGCAGAAGTTACGATACAGAATTGGATATACAGGTTTAGAGTGCCTCTTCGGTTACATTCCAATCAAAGAAAAAATTTTGCATCAGTTGTAATTAAAGAACTTTGCAAACTACTTGGCATTGAAAAAACCCAAACGACACTTTTACTTCTCCAATCAGACAGTATGGTAAAGAGGTTTAATCAAAAGATCTTAAAACATCTTGGTGGTCTACAGAAACAACCAGGAGGGGACGAGAAGTTAGCTCTGTTTTACCAGCCTATTGCAATCTCCAAGAGACTACTGGTTACCCCCCATCCCATATGCTCTGGTTGTCCTCCAAATCCACATTCATGGCCTGGGGAATACATCCAAGATAACCAAGCATGGTTTGAAGCGATGCATAATTTTGCATGAGATCAAGTCAACTTGGTGACGGAGAAGATGAAGACCTGATACGACATGACAGCTATAGGACATCGATTCAATGAAGATGGCAAAGTACACATTTCAGTGTCAACTGGATTAAAGATCTCCCTCTGAACCACCAGCTCTCTGTTTTTCCGAAACTTGTTTTGTTAAGAATTTGGAAGTAAACATTTGGTATTTTATATGGAAGTCTGCTGGCTCTCATGTAGGAATGTTTCAACTCGCTTTTTTTAACTGCAACAAGTAAAGCTTTCTGATGGAATGAGATTATGACCTGGTTGGAGAATAGAATTACAAAATTTAACCCACATATTACCCTATTTGAGTCATATTTTCATTCATATATATAACTTGAACCTATGGGGAAAATGTAAATGTATTGACAAGCTGTGAGAAGTTAAATGGTTTCAAAGAAAAGTTAAAACTTCGGTATCGCCAAGTTTAAAGATGGAATCTTACAAATTTTCCATCACCTGAAGAAATACACCAAACTAAAAAATTTGGTGTACTTCTTACATTATTTTGAAATAAAATAGTTCACCAATAAGGTTAAATACACTTTTTTACACAATTTTTTTGTTCTAGCATGAATCCCTCCAATTTTTTTTTTTTTTTATTCTAATTTTAACAGTGTGATCAGAAGTCGGTTGGTTTATGCCCACACCACGTGTTAGTGACTTGGTCTACTTCATCAAAGAATTTGTAATGTTAAGGATGACACCAAAGTAGGAGTGGCTCTGCCACATAGAAGAGGGGCATCCATTCAGCCTTACGCGCATGCGTGAAACAGCTGTTGAGCAAGTGACAAATGTCAAAGGTCATGTTTATCAAGCTTCTCACAGAATTTTTTTACCCCATCGAATCTTCAAATAATCGTGAAAATTTTATCAATGAATGAATCCTATCAGTTCTTTGGCTTCATATCATATTTTCTTCAATTTTCTGTACACTTAGCGATGAGAATTTATCCCTCCTAGGTACAGTGGCACCGTAGTGAAACTGGTTTACATTACGTCTGTGGAACCTTTCTTTCACATAGAGGTTGACTTCATGGCTTGTTAACTTTGCATTCTGGTGGTTACGAGGAATAACCAAATTTTATTATTCTTTATCTCGTTGTACTTCAACCTGAACACAGAATTTCATTATTCAGTGTTCAGTTCGTAGGATGCAATAAATAATTTCAACAAAGTTCTAAAAGTTGATGCTCAGATTAAAGTTCTTTTTTAAATTCAATAGTGAAATTTAAAGCATAATTTGTATTGATGATAATTTTTTATTACTAAAAAAGGTAATACTGTGTTAAATTTTTGGTTTAGAAAAGCTCTAGTACCCTTATTAATAAAATGCCTGAACAACAAAATATTCTGAACAGGTAAACAATTTCATTAGAAACTAAAATAAAAATTTTAAGACTGTCTAAAAAGAGGCAAAGGTACCATATCTGCTGGAAAAAATTTTGGTTTAAATGAAGCAATTATAAGAACAATTAGCAAAAATGAGAATTCCATTCGAATATCAATAATTTCTGGATCAAAACTCAGTTCCAAAACATCTTCTTATAGTTGAAATCCTGCCTCAGAGAAAACGGAAAAACACATAGTGTTTTGGATAAAAGACCTACTAAAGAAAGGAAACCTATTCATGGGAAAATAATAAAAGAGAAAACATTTAGAATATATAACCGACTTCAGGAATTGGAAGCATCAACAAGTCTTCAGGCAACGAAGAAACTTGAATTTAATGCAAGTGAGGAATTGTTGACAGGTTTTCTAAAAAGACATGCATTTCACAATATAAAAATAAAAGAAGTAGCATCAGCAGGCGAAAATGCTGCAAAAAGCTTTCTGGATAAACTAGCAGAAATAATTGAAACGGCGGTTAAACTCCCGATCAAATATTTAATGCCAATGAAATGGAATTATTCTGGAAGAAAATGCTTGAAAGAATGTACATAGAAAAATTTTTTAAATCAGCTGGTGGTTTTAAAGTGGCCAAAGACGGGTAATTTTCTTTTTTCGTAGTAATGCATTTGGCGATAAAACGTTAAAGCCTCTGTTAGTCAACAAATCCATTATGATATGAGCTTCATGAGGTAACATTAAACAACTTCTGGTTCATTTGATGGCGAATAAAAAGGCATGGATGATGGCTGATCTGGTTTACATACTGGTTCAACAACTGTTTTGTTCCTAAAGTCCAAAAATATATGGAACAAAAAGGTTTGTAATTCAAAATACTTTTGCTAGTTGATTTGGATCATCCAAATTTTCAAATGCTGTTTTTGCTGCCTAATACCACCTCGCTGATTCAGCCACTCGATCAGGGTATTACAGCAGCATTTAAAATGCATTACATAAAGCAAACACTTAAATACATTTTAGATT
This sequence comes from Stegodyphus mimosarum, assembly GCA_000611955.2. Lineage (NCBI taxonomy): Eukaryota > Metazoa > Arthropoda > Arachnida > Araneae > Eresidae > Stegodyphus > Stegodyphus mimosarum. Next base: position 437,708 of record KK122580.1, on the reverse strand, counting down.
CAGTGGAAGAAGGAAATTTGACTGCTGTGTAAGCATGGAGAAAGTTTACTATTATGGATTATATTATACATGCTTCTTTTGTCATCAAACAGTTGCACCAACCTTAAATGCTTCGTGGGGAAAAAAAAAAAAAAAAAGAGGCCAGCATGTGGAAGTTGCGTAGTACCTGTGTGTTCTGAAATTATGATGCTATCAAATTCAATTGGTGGTGAAGGTTTTATACACACAGTTAACATTGAAGAATTGATGTGAGAAAACCCTTTGGAGGAGGGCAATTTGATTGAATTTATGAAAGTTTATGATAATGACGAAGTCAAGGATGAAGTTTAGCTATTAATGGCTGATTTAATTCATAAGGGCTTAAAATGTGCTTTAAGTATGGAACCAGATTTTCTTACACATGATCCTGACATGGAGTGTGCATTAAAATTCCAATGTAATCTTAAATTTTGTGTAGCTGGATATCAAGGATTATATAAGCAGCTTAAGAAACCAACAAAATAGTCACTAATAACAGACTTTGTAACAACAAAATCAACGAAAGCCGTTAATAACGATTGAAATTCTCCATCTGAATCAAACCCGACAGTTGTGCTAGACATATCTATTGACGATAGCATTTTTGACACAGTTCGTAATAAATATGCATGCTTGTTATCAAGTATAGATGAATAGTTGTGAAATTAATTACATTTAAATTTTTATATGTGCTTATGGACTTAATTTTCACAGTACATTTAAGTACAATTTTTTTTTGCGATAAAAATGAATTGTTTTTGCTTTATGAATATGTAATATGGATTTCATTATTACTTTTTTGCATTACTTTTGGGAACTTTTGGGACTTTGCATTATTACTTTTTGGGAAAATATTTATTTTCATCTTACACGATTTTTTAATGTTGTGGAACAATATCTCCAAATTTACCATATGTCGCAATTTTTTTTTTAAAAAAAAAAAAAAAAAAAAAAAAAAAAAAAGCTGGGTGTAGTTGATAAAAATAAGTTTCTAATTTCAAGTGTATGTGAAGAAATTTGGAAACATTATCAAAGCAATTTCAGAAACATGAGTAGGAATAAAGCCATACTTATTAAATTTGGATAATATGTCAGATGATGATGATGAATTGAAAAAAAGACCTTTCAAAACTGTATACAAATCATGTTCTTGAAATGCAGTTTGAATAAAAATGAATGAATATCTTCCTCAAACTTTGGGAAAAGGCACTAACCGTGCTCATTCTATTTGTAATGACTTCAAGGGTGACTGCGACCCCAATTCAAAAATCGTGAAAATTTCAGTGGAATAAAATTCCTACATAATTACAAATAATTCAGAATATTAATTTGAAATGCACATACCTTCATATAGATATATTTTCCAACAACTGCATGAGTTAAGAATTATAATTTTTTAAAAATTGATTAAACATTAATTTATGTTTCACTGTATCATTTCCTACAGTTCTCCGTCATTTTAGCATTAAAAAATATTACAAAATTTAGCTTATTTTTTCAGGGTTCAGTTTATGGGAACTGGCTGCATTCATATTTTTCTCTGCTGAATTTCAGTGTGAACAGAAAGACATTTTGATATAAGACATCGGCTTTTTGCTTAACAATTAAGACTAGATTAGGTACAATTCTGTTTTGGGTATCTTAAAAAAACTGCAGCAAAAATGTATGTGCAAAAGTGCCAAATCTAGCAAATTCAACCATTTAACAGTGCGCTGATTTAAAATTATGCAAGTTTAGACAGTTCTATATTTGTAAGGCGCCAATGAAATACTAATTTAATTCTTTCTTGATAACTCTATAGATTTAACAATTTGGGAATTGCCCAGTGACGAAAAATCTGCAATAGAATTTTTCCAAAGGAAAGGCACCATTCATGATAGAAAATTCTTTTTGAAAAACCCTAAGACGGAATTATGCTTTAGAGAAATTACGGTGCATGACAGAAACCTGTAATGAGAAGAAAGGATTAAGAAGTCAAAATTGGTTTGACAGATCGAAAATCCCCTTCCTTACAGCTGTTAGGTTCATCTATTTTTAGTGTCAGGAAATGACATCTATTGAATTTTGTGAACTCCAGCTGAAGATGAACCACAATACAACTGTAGACTGGAACAGTTACATGCGTGAGGCCTGTTAATCGCTCAGCCTAAGTTGAAAATCGGCCGATCTGACAAAATTATTGAAATGGATGAAAGCCTTTTCAGTAAAAGAAAGAATAACATTGCACACGTTCTTCCACTACAATGGGTTTTTGGCAGATTATGCAAAGAATGGAATGAATTTAGTCGTTGTTCCAGATCGATCAGCGAAAGCCTTATTGAACATCATAAATGAAAATATTGCAGAAGGCAGCATTATTTATACTGACTGCTGGAAATCATAAAAGTTGGATGAATTTCAAAGATGCCGGTTTTAAACACTTTACTGTCAACCACAAGTACAATTTTGTGGATCCCAAAAGTGGGTATCATACATAAACAGCAGAGCGGCTAAGGAGCTGTGCTAAGTGGCTATAAATGCCATCGGGGCACTACTCGACAGCATTTTAATTCTTATTTGTCCGAGTTTATGTACAGACATTTGCACAAAAAAAAAACCTGAAATTTTCTCTGCAATGTTGGAAGACATAAAAAATTTTATACCCCCTATTAAATTTCAAGTACATTTAGCCAAATTAAAGAAATAAAAAATTGTATAATGAAATTAACATTTCATCTAAATCAAAATAATAACAGACTGTGTAATACCTGGCCTATCAAGGGCATTCTATATTCTGTTATATAAGGTCCATGTAAGCAAGTTAAAACAGATTTAATTAGTTTCATTAATATTGAGTATTTCTGTATCCCATCTTCTTATAGTCAGAAAATTTCAGCCAAAATTTCATAATATCAATCTTTTTGTTTCTGTGCAATACAAACACCCAAATTAACTTTTCTGCATAAGACAAAATTCCTATCTGAACACACTCAGTATGCTCATAGAAGAAGTTTGATATCTCACTGTGCTATACGGTCTATGAACAGTCTTTATACGGTTTATATCCTAAAAATTTAATTTTCATAATATCTGAGCAATATCTTTGTTCTAAAATTAAATTTGAGAAGGATAATGAGTCTACATTGTATAAATATGAAAACTCCGGAATTGAAAATGTAAAAAATCCTGAATTCCGGCTATATTTGGACCACAATCACCCGCTACTTACACAAGTCTGCAATTAGTGCCTTTTTGTCAATCAAAATAAAATTCTGAAATTGCTTGGATGCACAAGTAGGCATGCATTGCCAGTAGCAACAAAGTGTCATGATTTGCAAAATTCTTATCCAATAAACAGAAACAAAAAAACATTACTTTTTTTTTAATTTATGCAAATTTTAAATTTTGTTATATTTCCTTATTTTTATGTTTATTTTTTGTTTATTATTAAAATTATGTTACTTTTTTTTAGAAACTGCTTTAAAGGATGCGAGAGTAGAGGAGATGAAAGAGGACCTGTGATTTATATTATTCCGGTGTAAAATATATTATTTAATTAGATAGTCTATATTTTATGCTCTTGGGTGAATTTCACTCTGTAATTTTCTTACACTCTTATCCTGAGTAGGGA
>KK122580.1:409746-428353 GCA_000611955.2 Stegodyphus mimosarum | reverse complement strand
GTGGGGGGGGGGGGGGAAACGGTACGTAGAGCCTCGAAATTTTAAATAACGTAGTCCATCACTTGAACATATCACCTGGAAGCCTGAATTTTGAATTACGGATTTGTTTCCTTATCTATTTCATATTTTGTAAAACTTAAACAATTTTTTGATTAACAAAGCCAATGATTCAGAAGCAAACAACCACTAGAAGAAGAATAACGACTTAGAAGCTAGCAATGGCAAGACTGTGCGGAAAAAAAAGCATTTTTATCTCCAGTGCAACAGTCTATTGGAAATTCTGAAGATATGCTATTTTTAAATACACTGCTGGCCACCGTAAATGCAACACCCTGAAGGAAGCATGCAAATAACATGAAATTTACAACATGCATTAGCGGAGGTGAGATATGCAAATGATTAGAATTTCAGCGCAGTTGCACATTACGCATGCCTGTGGCGCCACTTCAAAGCGCTATTTAAGGCTTGGAGTTTTCGATGATTTCAAGTTCGGCAATTGTGTTTAAAAAAAAAAAAAAGATGAATTATGCCTCGTAGTAAACAGCGATCATCGGTTGATCAAGTATCCAACTTCGACAGAGGAAGGATAGTGGCCTATCAAGAGTGTGGTTTATCTTTCAGGGAAATCGGTAGTCGTGTTGGACGAAATTAAACAACTGTCATATGGATATGTGACCACTGGATGCAGGAGGGTACAACGGACCGACGTGTTCGATCGCATCCACCTCAGTGCACGACTTCACGTGCTGACAGGACATTGTGCGCATGGCAGTGACGGATCGCTAAGTCACATCACGAACCATATCACAGCACATTCAGTCTGTAATGCATCATCCAATGTCTGCGCGTACCATTCAACGCCGTTTACAGCAGAGTGGTCTGTCCGCAAGACGTCCATTGCTTTGTCTACCCTTGACGCATAATGACAGACGTCTATGCCACCAATAGTGTGATGAAAGAAGAATGTGGAAGGCAGAATGGAATGAAATTGTCTCTACTGACGAATCACGCTTCTGTCTGCAACACCATGATGGTCGGATTCAAGTCTGGAGACACCGTGAAGAGAGGATGGTGAACAGCTGCGTTATGCACCGCCACATGGTCCTACACCGGGTATTATGATATGCGGCAGTATTGGATATCACTCTCACACTACTGTACATATTGCCGGTACTTTAAGCAGCCAGCACTACATCTCCGAGGTGTTGGAGCCAGTTCTCCTTCCTTACCTCCAGGGCTTGCCCACAGCCCTATTTCAACAGAATAATGTGCAACCACACATGGCACGCATTGTCCAAGGGTTCTTTGTCAATCGCCAGATTGAATTGCTTCCCTGGCCGGCTCACTCTCCGGATCTTTTGCCGATAGAAAACATGTGGTCCATGGTTGCTGAACGACTAACCCAGATTACAACCCAAGCTGCCACACCAGATCAACTTTGGCAACGTGTGGAAGCCGCTTGGTCTGCTGTACCCCAAGAAGACATCCAAAGTATCTTTGAATCAATGCCCAGGTGTGTGGCAGCAGTGATCTCCAACAATGGCAGCTACTCTGGCTACTGATTCTGGAAGGAACCACACTTCACAGAAGTCTATAAATTTAACCATTTGATACTTGGTCAACATGTTATCTACTAAATAAATTTTGTTGTGATATCTCTTGTCTTTTTTGGTTCGCGGCCCCGAGGATTGCCTCTGGGGGCCAGGATGTTAATCTATGTAGGGCGATCCATGAGAGAGCTAGGTAATAAGAGTCCTGGTCTTCGGTGTTACTGTTACTGTCTTTTTTGGTGTTGCAATTTGGGTGGCCAGCAGTTATTTTCTGATGTTGCCATTGAATCGAATTTTATGTGGCATCAGTGTCAAGAATGTGATATTTAATAGGTAAAGTAAATGCACATAACATTAATAATAATAATAATAAGAAAAAAAGGTTTATAAAGCCATCTTAGTAAGAAAACTGAACCTTGATATGATAAACTGAGAAAAGATTAGGGGGTTGGGAAAGAAAAAAAAAAGTATAGTAATGCTTAATGCTGTACCAGGAATTCTAAACATATATTGCTATGTTGCTTTTAAATTTTTTGTAATTTTGCTGTTGAATTGTATATGGCATAAGTGTGAAGAAAATGATGTAATGCTTTAATGTGAAGAAATGATGCGGCTGAAAATGATTTATGCTTAATAATAAAGCTAAAAAGACACACACACCCAAACAAATTAACAGGAGTGAGTTTAACAGCAGAGTAGTAGACTGTGAACTCAGTGAGAGCATAAAAAACCTCAAACTTTTCAAATTTTTAAAAATTATTTTTTGTGTGTAATGCAAAATGAATAACCTACTTCAATTAAAATTAGCACTCAAATATCTGATAATGTCATTTTAACACAAAAGTTATGTCCATCAATTGGCTTTTACGTTTCCCCCCTTATTTTAATAATTTTACACAACTTTGAAGGAGTTTAGAAGATGTACATAGGGGAAAATTTTTTATCATATACTTGAAAGATTTTCTTTAGTCAGTTTTACTCAAAATGCCTACTGGTGTCATTTTGACATAAAGCAGAGTTCTAAAAGAGTTACTTCTGTTCACTGCTTACATAAAACTCTTGGACTCAACTTCTTTCATCATTCTAAAGATAACAATATTAGCTAACTCTTCCTCCTTGGTTATAAGGCTCCTGTCGATACAACAGGAAAACTTATCACACAGTTCAATTATTTCTCAATAACTTTTGCACTTCTTTCTTGTTTATATCATCTCATTTAGATAAATTTGAAGTCCATGTTGATTTAGAAATGAAATATATATTTTGACTGCTTTTTCTTATTTAAAGAAAATTAAATCTCAGCTTAAAAGGTAAATATTGCTGAATATAAACAAGACTTACAGGATAATGAGAAAATAAAAGAACAGATATAACAATTGGTAATTTCTTAACATCACTAATATTAGCAAAAGAACATAAAACATGTCTTGCAGGAAATACATTTGAAAAATATTTACTTCTTAATGGGGAAAATTCCAGATGCTATCATATTTCAACAAAAAGCTCAAATGCAATATAAGCATGATTCATGAAATAGTTAGAGAGAGTAGTTCATGAAAGATACTTCAGAATAATGATCAGTCCATATATTTTAAATTATATTCAAATTTTTACATCTATAATGATTTGGATAATTTACAAATCCGTGTTAGTTAAACTGTATAAGGTCAAAAATGAGAAAGATCTGTCTAAATGTTTAACATCATTTAAAATAACAGTCACTCTTTTCTAGAAGAGCTATTCAGAACCTATTAGTTAATTATGGGCTAGCACAAAATATAGTTTTAAAACTAGCGAAAAATCAAATGCTTTAAAAGAGTATTCAATCTGATTAGCTACCTCAAAATGAGCTTATTATTTCAAATCTACATCTAACATAGCCTAAATAGTTATTTTGGATTTCAAACTGAGGGCAGGAAGACTATGAAAGCATATACTTCATAGAAACTTTTTAGTTTCAATTCAACACATTTAAAAATTTTCATATATTTTTCAGAAATTCAGAGTCCAGTTGCATTTTGCATTGCTTAATATAAAGCAATTTAACAACAGTTTTATACACAACAACACATTACTTAAATTTTTAATAAATTTATTTAAATAATTTTAACTTCTCTTAAATACTTTTATATGAAACAATGCTTGTTTATAAACTTAACAACAAATTTCCTTTGTTTAAGAGTAATTTTGGTTTCATTTCTGCAGGATTTTTAAAGTGATTTTTGTTATTATTATGAACAACCATGTAAAGCAAAATCTAACATAGCCATTCATAACTTGTGCCCAGTTAAAAAACATAATTTTATCTGGCTAATTGAATAATACTCATTTATGATGCCTTTGGCAGTACTTTTATTATATGTCCAAATTTCATATGTAAATTATATTAAAAATATATTCCGTTTTCCAAGCATAAAAGAAAAACTGGCTGATTCAAATTATCACACCACAAAGGCAGTACAGAATTAATTCAAACTAAGTAAAGTGAGATACACAAAACTTGTATTAAAACATTTTCCAAATAATGAAAACATTAGAATTCACAAATAATTTTTATACAATCTGGCTGATAATTAGGGACATGATAAAGTAACACTGAAGTGTTACTAGTACAACAAAGTTGCATCTACAATATGCCAACCAATAACCGTAATATAGTAAAGTTAGCTGATAGTTCTTAATAATAAAATTATGCATATGTGACAGCAACTGTTAATGATATAACTGCTATGTATCATATCTATACAATCAAAACTTAAGATTTAAGTTTGTACCCAGTGCTGTCTTAACAGCACTATAGTCCCCTGGGCAAATCAATGTGCTGGGATCCCTAAGACAAGAACTCACTGAAATGAAATGTAAATGGATTATCATGGGATGGTAAATGGATTATCATGGAAATATAAATGGATCAAGAAATGAATTACCATGGGACCCCCACGGTTGTGGGCTCCTCAGGCAAATGCCCAGCAGGCCCATGTGTTAAGATGGCCTTGTTAACACCCATTTATGTGAAGATTATGTAACTTTGAAAGACTGTACTTGAGGAAGTATTTCTGAAGGAAGAGGATTCTTATTCACATTACATATGGGAGGAGGAAAAACTGAGAAAATTTCAAATAAAAAACATTTTGAATGCTTACAGTATTAAATTTTCTCATTAAAATATCACACATAAATGCTCTTTCTGCCACAATGCTTAGTTTTCGTACAGCGATAATTCCTCTTATTCCGATAATAATATACACAGCAATTTGATTATTTGACGCAAACAATGATCTTGACAACTTATTATTTCTGGATCCAAGTTTAAAGACTCCCATGATGAATAATCTTAGGTACATTATCCCTAAGGTCTTTCTGTAGCATTTCTGCATTTATTTTTCCTACTGAATGGCACAAGCAAACAAGCTTTCAAATTTTTTATGACGGAGTTCACAAAGATTTAATGCCAAAAATAACTAGTATTTAAAAACAGATTTTTGTATACACTTATTCTATTTATGAAGTTTTGTTCCTGCAAACCACCATTTTATCTGATGAACATTGCAGATACTACATAATGCAAAATTTTATATACACTGCAGAATAATCAATGAAACAAATTCAAAATTTAATCAATAAACAAATTTTAGGCTAGTAAACTTGCCCTGGAAATAAAACTATTTTTGTCACAAGAGGTAAGGATAATGAAGACAAAAGGTGGCGAAAAAATATCAAGGAAATAATTTCGATCTATAATTGAATCACATAAAAAAACGAAATAATTCCAGCATTTGAATTTATATAACAAGAAACGATAACTTGTGGCGCTTCAACAAAAGCAACACTTGCATCTCATCCAGTGTCATTTTCACATAGCACAAATACTAGAGAGAATCAACTTCTAAGTACTAAATCACAAATTATGCTAAATAAATACTTAGTGATCTAGAATATTATAGTTTCTAAAATTTTTTAAAGCCACAGCGAGTTATTTATTACCACTTTTGTACCAAAATATAAACTTATAACAGAAAACATACTGTATAAAATATAATGGAAAAAAAAGTCTAAAAAATTAAAACAAACTAACCGGTTTACGCGGCATTGTTTTCAAACTTTATATCAATGAAATTAAAAACAAGCAAAGTTTCCGTTTTAAACGTGCAAACACGCTGTACGTTACTGGACGATTCCAAATGAATCTAGTTGAATGATTTCAAATATATTACAATCCTATTGGACGAGCGCTACACGTTTCAGCCATTTTTTTACTTTTGGAGGGAAAATGTACTCTTTTTATTGGACAGGATATAGCTTAGATTTGTAGCCATTTGGAAATAGTAGCTTTTGTCTAAACTGTTAATATTATGAACTGGAATTTATTTTATGCTTTTGTTTGCATTGCAATGTATAATTTTTGTATAATTCATTTGGCAGCAGAATCCTGCTATCCTGCTGTAGTTAAGAAACACTGTTCTAAAGAAATTGAAATGTAATGTTACCACTTGTCTTCGCTTCACACTTTGTAAAAGGTAATAAATGCTTTCCTGGTTATATAATGTTGAATAAATTAAGTTTTCATGTGCTCTGTATCACTGTCTGAATAATACTTTATCAGGTTATGGGCCCAGTATGATTTTATCAACATTTTAAGAAATTTTATTGCTAAGCCTAACCGTGCGAATTCCTCAAAAGTGAAAACGAGTTTCATTGTAATCATGGAAGTATTTACTACAGAAAAACTTTTAGGATCTCAAAATTGGGTGCCATGGAAGTGGATGGTTGAAGGTTTACTTATGAAAAAAGAAGGAGCTTTCGAACTGTGTTCTGAGGAAATAGTCAAACAAGAGCCGATTACCGCAGATGCTTCCCTTGAAGCCCGGAATAAGTACAACCGAAAATTAACCAAGTTTGACAAGGGTAATAGAGCTGCTCGTGGAATTGTTTCACAGATATTAGACTCAACAATTTGTGATTTAGTTTCCATGTGCAAAACAGCAAAAGAAATATGGGTGAAGCTGCATAAATTATTTGAACAGAAAAATAAGCAAGCACAATATACATGCCATTTGCAGTTTTGCTCATTTGTGCGAGATCCTACAGATACAATGGCCATGCACATAACAAAAATTAGAATATCCGTTGTCACGAAAGCATGATTTGGAAATTAAAGATTTTGTTATTAGGAGCAAACTATTAGAACTCTCCCTTATAAATTTGAGCCACTAAAAGTGGCTTGGTCTGCAAAGACCGGAAGAGCAGCAAACACTGCCGGAATTGAAGGCACTCCTAATTTCAGAAGAGCAGAGAAGGAAGTCAAAGCCATGAAGGGACAGTAAACTTGTTGCTTTAAGGCGGTTTGTTGACAAATGTCTGCCTATTCTTTCAACATAAGCAAATTTAGCGATGCACTATCACATTAAAAAATTCAGTGACGTACTGCAAAAGTCTGCTGCTACATAGAATGCATCCTCAAAATTCTGCTGAATTAAAAAATTAGCATACTTTATCATATTTATTAATAAATATTTGCCGAATAACACTTGTTTTTTAGCGTTTTTTCGATTAATATCAATATTGAAAAATAGAGGGCGTCACAACTCCGTTTGGCCAGATAGTCAGTTTTCATTTTGGAGGTAACATTTAATTCTTCTGTATTAAATAGGTTAATTTTTTGCCTCAGGAAACGAAGTAACATTTACAAATTCACCATGACACAATTCATTCATCTATTTCTACAACACAAAACGTGCATATGCATCGATTATATTTAACTAAGTTGCAAACCTAAAGGTTTCGGTAACGTCATTGTATCCTTCGCCAAGTAGGAAACTTGGAGAATTTTTTCACGCCTGTGTGTCGTCTGCAGAGTTGAACAGGTTTTGGATGTAAATACCCTCTTGCCTCAAGCAATTTAAGAGGATAAAACGTTGAAAGCTTTCAATAGGTAACCAATCCAACAAAACGTTGAACGCTTTCAATAGCCCTCAGTTTTAATAATTTAAACAATTGATTTCCAGACTGTACAGATGGCTATCTGTACAGTCTGGAAATCATAAGGAGTCAGTGCATTCAACGAAAAATTTCTCAAGCGCAATGTTTGGCTGTCCGCTAAATGTAATTCAAATGATAAAATATTTAACTAATAATACTAATAAATTTTCAGCTAAGGATTATGCTCGATATTTTTTCAGACAGCGTTAGGGATATCTTTAAAACTACCTCAGTTACCAATTTTGAACCATTCTACGTAAAATCTTGAATGCTGAACTGATATTTACTTGGGGTAATTTATAGAACTTAATCATAGAAAAAGAATGCGTTCAAATCATACTTATATTTTTTGAATAATCTCATTATGCACTGGTTATCATAAATTAAGGAAAAATCACAAAAATAGCGATAACTACCTCAAAAATAAGCCAAACCGTGTAAAATTTGAATATGTTGCCAAGTAGCTGAGTAAAACTGAAATATGGCTGCACTCGGAATACGTCATCTGCGAGGAGCATAAAAGTCCATGTTTAAGAGCAAGCCCATATATTCACTGTGATAGTGACATCAGAAATCTGAGATAGCCAACTCGTAACAATTACCTCCAGGCATCATTTGCTTGCAGAACTACGATGGAGAGCCATTGGGAGACTAGAGGCAGGACAAAGTCAAATAGAAGTGGCCAGGTGGCTAAATGTAAGTCCTTCTGTGGTTCATAGACTTTGGAGGCAATTTCAAACCACAGATTCGCCATCTAGGAGGTTCAGCCAAGGATGGTTAACTGCTACGACGAGTGCCGATGACTGATATTTGCATTATGTGCACCCAGGAATAGAACAACTACTTCGACTCTTAGATCCTCCCTTGTTGCAGTCACCGGAAGGTTGATGTCAGCGTCAACTGTGCGTAGAAGGCTTCACGAAGGTAGTCTGTATGCAAGGCGACCAGCCATTTGCTTGCCGCTCACGTCACCCCATAGGAGGGGCCGTTTGCAGTGGGAACGACAACATGTCCACTGGATGCCTGATCAATGGAGGGCTGTTCTCTTTACGGATGAGTATAGGCTTAGTCTAGAAATCGATAGTAGGCGTTATTTGATATGGAGAGAACCTGGAACCCATTATCATCCGTCAAACATCCATGAAAGAGATGCATACGGAAGAGGCAGTGTCTGTGTTTGGGGAAACATCTCTTTGGGTGGACGCAGAGACCTCCATATCTTTCCAAGGGGAGCCGTGAATGCTCAGGTTTATAGAGATGATATCCTTGATGCTTATGTGCGCCCAGTGCCGGGGCAATAAGTGATGCTTTCTTGTTACAGGACGACAATGCAAGACCACAAAGGGCTCGCATCGTAGACGATTATCTTCAACAGGAAATGATTATGCGCATGGAATGGCCAGCTCGATCCCCGGACTTGAATCCTCTCAAGCACGTTTGGGATGCTTTAGGAAGACGTCTAGCGGCTCTCAATCCGCCCCTCAGACCCTTGCCACGCTTGCAACTGTTTTGCAAGAGCAATGGCTCTCGCTTCCTATGGAACATGGAACTGTTAGACCGCATAATTGAAAGTCTCACACATCGTTGTATGTGCTGTATTGCTTCTAGAGGTGATCATATTCCATATTGATGATACTTGTCCTATAGCCAATTGACACCTTTGATTTTTTCATTTTATACATGTGCTAATTTCTATACTACCATAATTGTCTGGTAGTTTCTTTTTATGTTTATTCTTACTATGCGTTATATATTGTGGGTAAGTTTCATAAATTTGTACATGTAACTTTTTCAGTAATCGTGATTTTTGTGATTTTTCCTTAATTCATCATAACCAGTGTATATTACGTGAGCACTTCATTGAATGCTTTGAAATTAAGCATAACTAAAATGGATTTAAAATAGTCCTCACATATTAGGGATAGTGTGTTATTATATATAAGGATTCATTAAGTAAATTTTGCCTTTTCAATAATTCTTGCAGTATGACACTTGACTATTTCAATATTATTTCGTGCATCACATAGTATAAGTTATTTCATCGCGGGAAGGATGGCATAATTGAAAATTGAGGAACATCTCGAGAGATAAATCGTGAAATTCGGCAAATATTTCGCAGCCGAGGAGGTTACATAAGTCAGGCACATACGTAAATTTTTATTAAATAGGGCAAAGTATGCAAGGGCTGGCTGCTTAAAGGAAGAAATGCCATCGTGAAGGAATTTCAAAGGAAAATTGACTTTCGAAATTCCAACTCAATTCGAAAACTGACTTTCGAATTGAGTGGGTATTACAAATAATGCATGTACTTTTCATTCAAATTATGTTTACACCTATTTCTTATGTAAAAATTTCTGATATATGCTAAGTTATTGTAAATTACTTTACTCAAAAAAGACTGTGAATGCACAGAATTAAAGATTTGCCCGCGCCGAAAATGAAAAATATTAAATATACATGGGTATTTACGCATATGCCTGCAAAAAGCATGTGTCTGCCTTTAACAAATTACGGCAAAGTACACAAGGGCTATCTGCGTAAATGGAGGGATGCCTTCGTTGAGGACTTTCTAAGTGAAATTGGCTTGTACCATGCTATACAATCACGAAATCACCCATGCACCAGACCATTCGCTGCTATTCGAACCCCGGTCGAACTATCAGTGATCAGTTATAACAGATGGCCCACCGGCACCTCGGTCGTCAGTGAGCTAATCTGCTATCATGTAACGTGATTTCTATTCAAACATACATTGTTCAAGATGCTGGTAAATATTAGAAGCATTTAAACATTGGAAACCATCTCGAAACTTCAATAGAAATCAGAAAAATTCGTGATTTTTTTTATTTATTATGTTGTAAAATTACAAAAAATCCTTAAAATTTGCTAAAATTCGCTCAGTAATACAGTGAGTCTTGCGAAAGAATTCAAACAACGGATAATAACTTTACTTTGCAGGTATTTTGTCTGCTTTGTCAGCTCTTTGATTGTAAATCCTCAAATGGTAATTAATGGTAAAGCAGATGAAAGGTCTTTACCTAGGTAAGCATTTAATTCCAACGATCATTTCGACTTGTCGCTGTGCGTGTTAGACGCAAATACGTGTGAACAGTATTTTCATATATTATCATAAATTTTTTAAGCTTTTATTGCGTTTTACGGTTTCATGGATTTGGAGTAATTGATGATGACACGATGAAGGCTGAAAAACTTATATAAAATATATGGTGGCATAATAACAAAAAGGCAACAGGAGCAATTTGTAATCCCCATAAAACTCTGGTATTTTTAATTGGAACTGTTTCTTGTTCTGTTTGTAACTTTTAAACATATCTTTGGACTGGATTGTTTTGGTTACGCCAAAGCATACGAAAGCTGTTTGCCTGAAGGAAGGAATGCCTTCCTGAGAGGCTTTCTAAATGGGACTGGCTCGTATCGACATTACGCATGGAGATAATCACAAAAACTTCCATGCAGGAACTTCTTTGAGAATTTGAACAATGGTCGATCTAGCAATTTTCAGCTATTTTACCATTTGGCCGCGAATGAATCTAAAGAGTTGTTTAAATTATTAAACAAATACCAGGCCATTGACCATCAGATCCATTAGGCGACAAGCTCTCCAATACTTTTAACAAAACAATAAAAATTATTTAGTGCAGAACACTCACCAAGATAAGCATCAGTCACGCCTTTTCTGTAGTCAATCATCCCGTATTCAGGGGAATTATTCAGTTAAAATCGAAGTAAATAGGTACTAAGACAATCATATCCGATCAAAAGTCCAAAGTGGGCCACAGCGGCAGATGCGGAACACTGTAAGTACTACAAAGCCACCAGCAGAGATGCGGTTGCGATACGATAATGAAACAAGTATAAAAATATCGAAACGGATTTCAGAGTTCAAATCCTAGGTTATTTTCATTCTGTATGCTCCCCAGTGGATGGCAAGGGACGACTAGCTGTTTATTCATGTTAGCCACCAGGGTGCTCGCCCTTCGTTACTTGTAAACTCCGCATATTCTAAATTTAATAATTGAAAGTTAATTTAACCATACAACCACGTTACACAAAAAAAGGTGGAAGGAAGAAAAAAAGAATGAGGTAAACTGTAAACATTGAACGAATAACCAATGAAAATTAGATAAATTAAGTATAAAAAATTACGCAAAACTGTAACAGGTTTGTGCCAAGTGTAATTTTATTTTTTGTTTCTCTTCTGGTATGTGCGCAAAATGAAAAGAAGTGTATAAAACCGCTTTCTGTAGGTCAGTTCTTAGATGCAAAAAAATACTTTCCTCTCTATCGTTTAGATACTTTACACAGCTGTAAAAAGTATATCAGTTGTCAATCTATTACTCCTTTTGGAAGAGGAGGAAAAGGCAAACAAAGCAGCGTTTTCGGTAAGCGAAAGCATTTTTTCTTATCTCTAAATACCACGTAGGTACCCTATGGAGATAAGAATGAAAGGGGCCAACCCGGCACTACAATTGAAGCACTGCTTCCAGACTTTGGTCTCCAGATTTTTTGTTTACTTCATTGACTTCCACACACGACAATTCCATACAAATCGAAAAGCAGGACACTTCAGCATAAAACAAACATTCATTGTTGGATGAATAATAGAAATTTATATATTTTAGCAACATTTACGCAAAAATCACATTTTGGTTATTTTTCGATAACTTGCAACAGCGGTTTTGCGGTTCCTTTAAAATTGTATACATCTTTCGATACTCCTGATTCGCTACTTTTATTTTATGTTCCAGACACCAAAATGTTTTAAATAAAAACCATGTTATCATTTTATTTTTATATAACTGAAAAATAATCACTTTGGGTTTACACTTGAGTTAACTAAAAAATGAAAAAAATAAAGTTCTGTCTCTCTTTTTCAAAATGTTATTTTGCAACATATTTAATTGATGACTAAATGTAATACAAAATTATGAATGAATCATTGTTATTTAACGCATATACTTGAGTAGTGGTCTGTTATTTCTGAAAGAGTTTACATACATTTGAGTTATGCATACATTTGAGAAGTAATATGAATGAAGGTATTACATAGATAATGTGCAAGTATTGAATTGAGCTTCTATTTAAATGTCCTTGATATTGAAGGATGCTAAGCCAAGGTGAAAGTAGCATTTTCATCGGGAACGAAATGAATTAATGTGATAACGATATGGAAATTTATTTCTCTAGTCGAATACGGGAAAGCATGTCACTAGTTTGATTAGTGGAAGAAAGAAATCCTTATACACAGTTTTCTAAAGAAAGCTGGCTTATATTCACATTATACATAGAGAGAATACGAAAAGCCAGCCCTTTCACTGAAATTCGAACTTCAGGCAAACTACCAGCGTCCCATGATTTCAACTACTCGGGCAATCGTGAGTTACGGATTTAAATTTATTAACAGTTTTGAAGATAAGACATCATTACTATACCCGAGCGAAGGTATTCAGGAATAGAGGTGTACTTTGAAACTGAGGATAAATCTTTCTAAATGAGCTTTCTATTCACAGTGACTAGCGGCAGGAATTGCACTGCATGGTAAACCAAAGTGATGCACTAGATGATGCTGCTTCGTTTCATGGATTCTGGCATAAAATTTAAAATGGTTATTCCTAATAGTTGAAATATAGCTTAAAGAGATTAACAGGCCCATAATTTTAAGTTGAAAACACAAACTGTTTTTGAAATATGTTTAAGTTCTTTATAGTATCGAAAAGATTGTGCTGAATGATAGAAAACGATTTATAAGTTGGTCGAGAATTCTTTGAGAAGTAATTATCTTTAATGAAGTCACTTTGAGTAAAAATTGACAATTAACATGGAAAAACACATAGCATAGAAATTAACCCGGAGCAATTAACAAGGAAAGGATTAATATTGAGAACTCACACTGATGAATATTATTCGAAATACAAACCTCTTGCGTAGAAGTTCGTGATTAAATAACGAACGGAAAGATTCTTACAAATACTTTTTTTTTTTCTAAACACACATGTTTCAGTTCTTTAATCTGCTCATTATCAAAATAAAGACTCCTTCAGTAGATAGTTTTAATTTTTAAAACAGAAATTTGTCTCCATGAGAGAAAATCACACAGAGACAAATTTGGAAAAGGGGAAAATGAATGAGTAAACAAACTTTTGTTGGGGTCGCAAGTGGTTGTACATGTTTACTGACTTTTGTGAGAGTCCTGCACAATGCATTTGGAACAAGTTTTCGATTGAACACAGGATTAAAAATCAACTCCTTGTTTAGGTAAAGAGTTATTTTCAAAAGCTCTTCCTTTCGAAATGCCGTATCATTTTCAACCATCACTCTCGTTAGTATTAAAAAAGAATACATTCTAATAATTTCATTGGCGCAGAATATTTTATATGGTACTTCCGAACGATTATAAAAGAATGAGATATTTGTATAAGGAGATATCATACTTTATTCGCTTTTGTTGCTAGTTTTCAGGTTAGGTTATACAGATATAGAAAGGCAAGCAAGGGCTATCTGCCTAGTAGGAGAGATGCCTTTGTGGAGGACTTTCTAAGGGGAAGTGGCTCGTATTCACCTAACAGAAGGGGAAAACCCTGAAAACCAACCTTGCAGCTAATCCATTCACCTGGGATCGAACTCCCAGTATTCAGCGGTTTAATCTCCCGGCTACTCATGGGGCTGTTAGTTTTCAGACTTTTTTTCTGAGTACAGTATTTTTTATTTATCGTTAAATTAATATATTTTAAGCATACCATGAAATTAATATATTTTAAGGATACCATGATGCATATCATGAAAAAATTTGAAAACTTGCGTCTCATAGTTCTACGCGTATTTTGCTATCACATAAAATGTTTATTTTAAAATTAATTTTATTTAACAGGATAAAATCTGCATAAATTATTTTCAATTAAAACATAATAAATTTTTGAATAAAAAAATAGCTCGCTTATTTTTTCGAAGAATGAGCTTTTGAGGAAATATATTTAAAGTTCCTTCAGTGACGGGAACAATTCCACGCTATGCAACGATTAGAATGCTGAACTATCATTTTTTGAGCTAATTCAATGAACTTTATCATTTGAGATGCCTTCATAATGGTGCCGCAGCAGATGGTAACGTACACAAACTGAAGATCAGTTTCTTCCTTGAAACTGATTATCGGCATCCTTACGCAAGTTCGACTTTCATTTCAGTTACTAATTCATTTATTAGACAAGGTATTATATAAATCTTTGAAACCTTTATGAAAAACGGGGACTTTGGATAAGCATCTGCACTTTTAGGTAAATCGTCATAAAGTTGCCGCAGCTTTATGAAAAACGGTGGATTGGCATCAGAACAGGTTTTCATGTTGTGTTTCTGGGAAGAGCATTTTCGGGTATTTTAATAAATTAAACTTTATTTTTACCGAAATAGGTTTTTCAGGAGGAAAGTTTTAATGGTAATAATATGGGAAATAAAACAAATAGATAAATAAACTTTAAAATATTTTTCATAAGTTGATGCTAACTAGTAATGTCACAAAAATTGTAATTTTCAGTGTCTTTTCCGATACTTTATTTTTTAAGTCTGTTCAATTATTCTATATAAAATACTAGGCAAAGGAAATCTGAAGTAGTTTGTATTACTAAAAGACTATTGTGCATTGGCTATACGCAAGATAAAAAATTCTTAATTCATTTTTTTAAAGGTTAATTATATTTTGTTTCACGAGTTAAATGGTCGTTTAAATTAATAAAAACTAGCTTTCAAATCGCATTCAGGTTTCAACGAAAAAAATATTAAACTATATACAGTATTCTCTTGATTACGCAGGTGAGCATTATCCGGTTTGAGGATTTTATCCATGCGTATCCACGCACTCACACTCAACGGTATGCGCGAGAGTATGGAAAAAGCAAACATGCTCAAAGTCGATGATGAAAAAAGATTGTTTCATGCACGGAAATCGGAGATTTATCTAATTGTGGAGAAGTCGATGCAATAACTGAAGTTGTTTGCGAAAAAGTTGAGAATGTAAAAATTCTAGACACCCGGGGAAATTTCATAACAATTTTGCAAATGAGTTTTCTCATTTATACTTACAAAAAGTATCATGCAAGAAACATAATGTCATACATTTAATCCTTTTTTTTTCATCCGTAAAACCAGTCCAATTTTGCTGTTACCAGCTTTGCTACGAGAGATCCTGCTTGTATTTTTACGCGTTATAAGCTATAAAAGTATATATCTTTTCTTGGGAAAGAGAACTACGGAAAACTCCCATACAGACAGCTTTTTCCCTGGATATAAACTATAGTTGACCTATCTGTTTACAGCAATATTAGAGTAGGCCGCTGTTGGATCTTAACAATAGTTTTAATACTGTTAAAAATTTGAAGATAATGCATGATTTGCAATACTGCTATTTATATTCTTTATGGTGCATAAGTTGATGTACTATATTGCATATTAATAGATCAGCGAGTATCAATAGTCAGCGAGTTCCTTATTATATGTATTATAGCACGTGGCTTAGCAACTTTTTCTATTTTCAAAAGAATTGAGTTTTAATTTTCCTATTCAAGTAAAAATAGTAAGTTCCAAGCACTTATAAAGAGTTGAAATGCAGAA
Organism: Stegodyphus mimosarum; assembly: GCA_000611955.2. Classification (NCBI taxonomy): domain Eukaryota; kingdom Metazoa; phylum Arthropoda; class Arachnida; order Araneae; family Eresidae; genus Stegodyphus; species Stegodyphus mimosarum. Next base: position 412,202 of record KK122580.1, on the reverse strand, counting down.
ATCAGAACTTAAATTTACAATGTGTTCACATGTCTTACAATTTATAGACACACATTTTTATTCAGATAATTTGTTTCCATTTTCTTATAAAGTTAATTAAGGCTTTTAATTATATACGAAAATTTCATCTTCATTTCTGTAATGCATGTGATGTCAGACTCAGTAGCGAGGGGACTGGTTCACCACGGACGACATAATTTGAAGGCAAAAATTTCATGTGAAATTATATATGGAGTTTAGTGCTGTGGATCGTTCAGGTAAATAAGGAACAATAAGATTCTGAATTACCGTATGGAATTAATTTAAGAAGAAAAATAGATTTTTCTGTAGATCAGTATCCAAAGAAATCACCCCGATATTTCAACAGCTACGCATTCTTATACCATTATTATTCATTCAAAATTTGAAAATTGCGAATATCAACTAAATTGTGATCTTGGTGCAACCTACGGGGGGGCGGAAGGAGATTAAGCAATTCTTTCTTTCCAAACACGAGGGATATTTGTCAGACGTAAATTTGTAATACGAGCTGCGTTTGTTTGCGTCCACTGTGGTCCGTAACTGGAATATGAGCTGAGCTTGTTGACGACCATAAAAAGGTTAATAAGGAAGAATTCCCTCAGTTAGAGAAAAGTGTTTCAATGTTTTATTTCCATTATTATTGCTAAAGAAAATTAAACAGAAATGTGAAAGGTGGGTCCTGTGGACGTTTCGCTATTTATTCTAAAATACAGCTCTTCAGATAATGTAATACTGCCGAGCATTTTCTTCAGAATTGCTGTGTTTCTAGTTATTATAAGTTTTTTAAAAATAAAAATCCTTTTAGAACTGCAAATGATTTTGTATTTAAGAAATAGTTCTGTACTATCAGCGTAGGTGGCTTTGCAAACAAATATAATAATAATAATACAATTTTAAAATGATGGAATCAAAAATTTTTTCAGTAGATTTTTAATTTATTTTCCTTCGCGTCATTTTTACATTCAGTCATTCGCTTATACCAAAAGGAGAGACGAATTCAAAGACTGTCTAGGTGGACACACTCGAGCTCGGCCACAGGCGATAAATGTTCTAGCTATGTCGATTATATCGCCTTCAATGTCTGATTTATCATTTAAATTGAAGAAATTTACAGAATAGAATATAGCCTTTCTAAGATAATCTTCAACTTGTCCAAAAGATTTGGTTTTCTATGAAGACGATAGCACATAGCACAAGTGACATTCTTTCATCAATAATTTGCAAAATGGAAAATCTTTTAAAAGTTTATTTGAAATTATTCCGGAGGATAAAACTACAGAGCTTGAATTAGGACTACTTGTGGACAGCATTTAGGTAGTGAAGTTACTAACTCGTACGCCCGCAACAATATATTTGGAAATGAAACCACAAGTTTCATTTCCAAATGTATTGCCGCGGGCGTACCGGTTAGTAATAGATTGAATGCACGCAGAACACATGATAGCTTGGTAAAATTACATTGACGAAAGAAAAACTTCACAGTTCTGAACTTTCCACAAGAATACTCGTACAGCTCTTTTCAGTGTCACAGAGTATGATCAGTAGTTACACTTCAAAGTACTAAGAATTTAAATACACTGTAATGCAAAGCGCATCTAAAGGGCAAAGCTCACAGGGAGCACAGCTTACAGACAGTAATTACACTTCAAATTGCTAAGAACGTTAAACACAGGGTAACGTAAAGGGCACCTAAAAGGCGAAGCTCACATGGAGATCTCTTTATATTCCGAACCCAAAGCTAACTAAATAACTGATCAAACTGATGCGGTCCCGCTCTTATGTAGTACTCCCCCAGCCGCCGAGAAATCTCTAGTACTTTCCACTTATTGAAATTAATGGACGATTCCAAACAAATCTTGCTGAATCAACATATGAGGCCAACAACGTATCATCAACATATGAGGGCCAGATATGATTATTGTTACATATAGGGATTAATTATAGTTATTCAATTACAATACCCATTACAATTATCAGAGCTTAATTTCTAAAATTAGAAGTGCCGGAGCCCTACGGAAGACCATCAGGAAAGAGAATAAATTAGTAAATAAAATGACTAACAAAGTCATTAGTAATTAAAAAATAAATAATTTATTATTAAAATAATAAAATAATTAATGATCAAAGTAATTAAATATTTAAAATTTAATGAAATGTAAAAAGATAAATTAAAATTACCCATATGGCACACTTAGTTGTTGTCACGTTGCAGTGACATCCCAAAGTTACATTTTTGTCACATTACATTTGTGATCACGGTACAACGTCGCAAAAATGTCACATTGGGATGTGGATGTGAATGTCTCACGGATGTCACATACAGGTCACAGCAAACATTTAATGTGACCACAAGAGATTTCTCAGTCTCCCCCACCCTGACCTTTCTTGACCTTGCTTACGTAATTCTTCTGTAATGGAACCGTACTCTTGTGCGC
>KK122580.1:390015-409673 GCA_000611955.2 Stegodyphus mimosarum | reverse complement strand
CAATAAACATTTCTAAATAAATTATTTTTTACTCTAATAGATTGCTATTTTAGTTATTTCGTTTTCATTAAAACTACTGATAACTTATAGCGTGTTTTTACTTTGTGTGATACTATGAAATCGTGGAACTATATTCTTTGGTGAATATATACACATTCTGTCAGTGTCAGTGTTGTCAAGAGTGGCCGACCAAAGCGTTTTAGTATAGCGTTTTTTTTGTTTCAAGGATTAAATGGCCATTTTTTATAGCTCTGTTCCTTCTGCTAGCGGAACATATCGTCACTTTTAAATTTTCAAATAAGCACTTTTATTATATATTGATGTGAATGATATTAGTAATAATTAATACGTAATAATAAAAGCGTAATTTAAAAGCTATGAACAAAAATAAATAATGAATTGATAATCGATTAACTTTTATTTGTATTATCAAATTATATTTGTCAGTGCGGAAACAATGGCACCATCAAAAGTTTACTCTCATTTTTGTCTCACTGCTTGGGAATTTTAATTTAGGGAATCAGTTTTATTTAGTAGGTATAACTCACTTTTTTGTCGTTTTTAATATTAAGAGGTAATAAGGAAAAGGAATTTATTTCATGCATTTTATTGCACTACTTTCATCATCATTTTGGTCTGCTATTTTTGAAAATTAAGTACACAAAATAATCATTTATTCCATGCATGGGTACTTAGCGTCACATTACAAATGATGCCATACTTCCATAACCAGGTTCTAGTTAAATATAATAAGTTTTTTAATACTAATAATTTTACAAATGCTATATTACTTTACAACGCTCAACTTGGCTACATGTTCCTTTTATGTAAATTTCTGAGATTATATTCGATCTTTTCTTCCCCTAAATTATGTCACGTATTTACACATTATATACTCAAGTTGTGTTGTTAAAGTAACCCAATCTTATTAAGAGATTTAGTTACAGAAAAATATTTTTTAGTTAAGGTTAGGTTATTTTAAGATAGCAAAACACACAAGGGCTGCCTACCTAAGAGAAGGGCTGCCTCTGTAGAGGACTTTTTAAGGGGGACTAAATCGTATTCACTTTACATATTAAGAAAAACATTAAAACCAATTATTCAAAAGTATTTCTTACTTGAAAGATTAAGAGAATATAATTATCGTATTAATTTTTTAAATAGATACACAAATTGTTTAAAGGATAATAACATAAAGATAAGGAAATTACATTTCGTCTTACTTACATATGAAGGAAATTAAAATCTCACTTGTGATAAAAGAGTGTAAATTAATTTGTCTCCAAAAGTACAAGTTACTTCATTTTATAAAGAAACTGAATTTAAACATGTGTTTTAAGAGAATTTAACATATTGCAGAAAATTTTAAACTTTAATGAAAATTACTATAATTCGAAACGTATTAAAGCCACACGTATTAAGCCACATTCGAAACGAAAAACCACACCGATAAACTTTATTCGAAAGAATGATTTTATTTTAAATTAATGTATTTCACTTCTGCAAACAAGACACTTTTGCTATTAGAAATTTAGACAAGACCATTTTGTTATTAGAAATTAGATTTTGTTATCAGAAATTTAAAAATTACATCTAACCCTCTAATTATGCCTAATTTAATTTTCTATCCTACTCACATCCGGTTTTACTTTAATGCATCGCTTGCAGAAATAGACAATGAAGAGAGATTAATTTCTGTAGTCGTATTTAAACAGCTTAGAAAAATTGAGAAAGGAATCCTTCTCAAAGGAATTTAAAAATTTCACTGTGATAACTTGGAAAATTTCATATTATTAGTTATTGATTCATTAAAATGAAGTCTTCGCCACCATCCATGGGAAGAAAAACTGATTTTAAGGTAAAATATAACTTCATGGAATACTTTTTATTGGGACAAACCTCAATTCTTCGCCGCATTAAAACAAACAAATAAATTTCTTTGGAAATTTGATTATAGCATAAAGAGAGTCAATAAAGAGAGTCCCGGAGAGTCAATCTAAGGATCTTGAAACTCCGTATAATTGCACAGCCTTTTATTTAGGACAAACAAATATTTGTTTTAACGTAAAAGCAGGAGTTTCATATTTTCGTTATTTTTTAACTTTAACCAAAGTTTGTAAGGTATTTCTTCCGCCTTCTTCGCATGCCTTCGTGGTGTAGTGGTCAGCACGCTCGACGCGTATTACAGAAGTATGTGGTTCGAATCCCGGCGAGGGCATTGCTCATGCCTTCAGTTTCCTGACACTGAAAAATTCTAGAGACTCTACAGTGGCGCCCGAACTAAAAAGGTGGTGCATGATGATTCTCCACCACCAGAATTTGGCGATTGGGTCCCTTAATTCCAGTCGCCCTTTAAAAGGGGGTGTATATAAGGTATTTCTCCCGCCTTCTTCGCATGCCTTCGTGGTGTAGTGGTCAGCACGCTTGACGCGTATTCGAGTCCCGGCGAGGACATTGCTCATTTTTCACATCTCCTGCTTCCAAATAAACGTAATAACTCTACAGGTTGTATATTTATTCCTACAAAATTAAGAAGTAGAATTACTTTCATAAATACAGTCAATTTCCATTTGAAATAAAGTAAATAACTGAAATACAGTTTAATTGCGTAGGTTCTAAAATGAAAGACATAAACGCGTTTTCATAATTACTATGCTAAAAGTAAATTAAAAAAAAACTTTTTTTACATTAAAGAAATGATATAATCTATTTCTGTTCAATTAAAAGTATACTAAGGAAAATGTTTCTTTAATAACAATAAAACAATAGAACAATAATAATAAAACAATAGAATCAATACTAAAATATGTATTAATGCCTCTTGGAAACGTCACAGTCTGAAATCATTTCTGATTTTAATAAAGAAAATCAAATGAAAACTTTAGAGAGAGTACAGTTTAAAAAATAAAGAAGTCTTTTAAAGAAAGCAGAGCATCAGACACTTGCATATGATTTTAATATCCGAAACTAATCTCCTAAATATTCCTTCTCCTAAATATTTTTATTACGTTTCAAATCCTTATTTATGCAGTATTTGTGCCCATTCCTGGCAAGTGAAGATTCGACCAAAATCGGCACGGCTCTGTGTTGTACAGATTCATTTAGATTTAATCAACAACATTTTTAAAGTACGTATTGTGAAATGTAATATCTTCATATTATTTAAATCAAATCAAAAACCTAAATCATGCTTATGTTAACTTTTTTTTTTTTTTTTTATATGATTTTAAGGTAAAAGGGGTGTACTTGAACTGCGCGAATCAAAATTTCTTCCCCCTTTCCTGCCGGGGAATTTAACGACCGCATAAAGCAAAAGTTTTTCTCTACCCTTAGAACGCTACAGGAGGTCTTCACACTTTCCAAAGAAGCCATCTTCCTTTCAAACAAGCCGAAGATTACAATTTTACTTTCCGAGGCCAATAGTAGCCAAGAGGGAAACTGTTAGATATTCTTTACTCGTTAGAACGAAGTAAAGCATGTCTAATAAGAAAGTTAATTATTTGAATAACAGTAATAAACTCAAGAGCTAGCAAAGAAAATAAAAGGTATCAGTAAACACACATGTTAACATCAGAAATATCTTTCATTAACGATTCTTCAGGCGTAAAGTATGTTAAAGTATACTAGAATTATTTTTGTAATTAAAGTAATCATGTAAATGTTTACAAAAATTTGTAGATAGATAAAAACAACTAAGCGTGAAATCTATTACAACAACATTACTATGTGTTTGGAATATTGACGCACAATCTTAAATTTTAAATAAATTAAAATAATTATTATTATTAAATATAAATAAAATTATTATTTAGAAGATTTTCCTAAAATTTACCTAGAAAGGAAGAATTAGATAAACAGTAGTTAGAATATAATTTGAAATTTAATAATAATTTTCTTTTAACGCATGCCAAATTTTCATTTAATTTGTTTCCTATATGCAAATATTTCACAATATCTGAAACACAAAAATAGTGATTTTTACGCTCAATTGAATGCCAGCTTTAGGGAAAAAAATAAGTTTTTCATAGGAACCATTTTGGAAATTCAGACTCTGAGAGGGAAAAGGAAATGATTAGGAAAACTATAATAATTCGAAATTTTTAAACATTTTTCACTACTTGGATCAGCTCTCCTATTAAGAGAGGGCATGGAAAGTTTAGTATTTCTTCTTTGTAGAAAGTACGGTTAGCAAGCATGGTATGCTATTACTATTACTATTACAATAATTACAATAATAATAGTAGTTCATAATATTAATCAAATAACTAATTTAATTATTATGAATACTTTGTGAAATCACGGAAATTTTCAAAAACCAATTTTGACCAGTTTTTATTGCCTTGTACCAAGTAAAAGAAGTATTGTAATCGCGAAAAACTTCGAATGCCATATTTCAATGAAAATATTCAATTTGACCGCTCTTGAATTCATTTAAACCATGTTTTTTGCGTAGAATCTGTACGTAAGGTCAGAAAAAAAAGGACTCTTTTTCCAAAACGGATTGAAAAATAGATTTAAAATGGATTCAGAAGAGATTTTTTTTTCGTGACGTCTAGGTACGTACGTATGTATATCGCATAAATCCAAAATGATCAGCCTCAGAATGTTGAAATTAAGTATATGGGACTGTTAGTTGTGCTCCTCCCTTTTTGGTTGCAATCGCTTGCATCAAAAGTACGTATATACACACACACATATGTACCCACTCTGTTACCTGCCTCTGAGCTCAGTTTTTTATTTATTCTTAAATATGGATAAATCACTGAATTTTTGCTTTAAAAGTAATTGAATTATGTTCTTCTCTTGTTGTTATTATGAGCCTAACGTGTCCCCATTTGTTTAAGTTTGAAAACTCTTATTAGAATAGTGAATTAAGTTGGTTTCTTCACCTTTAGTATCTTTTTGACGAGTGAGACACATAGTCATAATGTAAAGTTTAAGTCATAAAGTTAAACGGTTTCAGTATGAAAGGAAACTTCTGTATTAAACGTGTTAAGCAAATTAAATGTAGAAATAATCCGTAATTTATTGATAGCTGTATAAATTCTATATTTTTGGAAAAAGCTACATGTAACTTGCATCAAGCTATCAATCACAGAACTCGAGTTAATTTCTTTGCTTATTTTTTCTTATTAAAGGGATTTGTAAAGAGATAAGCTAAGGTGAAAAGTTTTGCAATATTTTTAAAGAATAAATTAAAAAAATATTTTTACTTCATAAATCGAAATGATTACAACGCATTGTTCCACGGTAAATATGAACAGAGAAAGAAAGAGCTGAGTATCTGTGGGATTTGAAACTCGAGTCAAACTACCAATATTTAGTGACTTTACCGCTTAATCGTAAGAACGTTTGAAACTAGGCTCAAGAGATGCTATGTGTTGAACAGTATATGAAAGGAAATATAAGATGCAGCACTAGTAAACACAAAAGTATGCCGAATTATAGATTTACATGTTTGGTGAATGAGTTAAACTTATCTGTATGCCATTATGAAATACTAGCCTGTGTGAAAGGAAGCCTTTCATTTTCATTACAACAGATTGTATTTGTATTGGAATATAACAGTGTAACATAGTATTGCACTAATATTATATCTGTATCGTATCCTTATATGTATGCACTTGTACTCGTTTGTGCACCAATGTTTTGATATTGCAGAAGTGCACAATATTTTTAAGTGCTTATATAATGAATTGTATCACATATTGTACAGTAATACTTTGTTTGTACATGTGTAATAGTTTATTGTCATGCATACATTTTCAAATGAGGACATCAGATATTTCTAGCTAGATATTTCTATTTATTATTTCAAGAACCCTGAAAAAGACAGCTTCGCTTTTTAAACCAAAAGAACAACACATGCACTGCCCCTCCAGCTTAACAATTGAACAATCAAAACAGAATGCTTTTAGCCACATAGCTGACTTCATTCCTCACACTGTACTTCATTTGCATTTTGCTATAAAACATTTCCCAACAAATGTCTATGGACTTATTAACGAAATTTGAATCACTGGCAGGACTTAAGCAGGCTGAGAAGCACCATTTCAAGTGGACCAACTGCTCTGTCGGAAGAGTAAAAGAAAAAGTGAATCTCATCTGCCGGAATACGCATACTATCTGAACGCCGCAATCATAAGTTAAAAATAACTAGAGTAAAAAACTCTTACTTCTCTGCAGTATGATGTACTGAAGCACAATTAAATTGTTGATGCGATTTATTTTTACAGCGATAAGAAAGGAAAGTGGAGATGGATAAACAAGCACAAATAACATTTACAGAAGAAAGTTTTAAGCCATGACAACGATTCCAGCATTGCTGTGTAATGAAGGAATTATAGGAATCATAATATTGCTAGAATTTAATGGTAAAATGGAGGCTATGGATAAAGCAAAGAAGTTGCGTACGGTGACGCGTAGCTTAACTACTAAGTTGATCAGTAAAATAGAATTTGTATTGTTAGAAGAGAGTGAATCTGCGGATATAAAATTAAAAGAATTACTCGAAATGTTTCTTGAAAAAGCGCAGTTGATTAAACAATGTGATTCTGAAACTGAAAAACTCATAGTTACGGAACAGGAGTTAAGAAACGGAAGTAATTTCCGCGCAGGAATATCAGGAAGGATTTAAAAGTTTTAAATGTAAAATTCAGGAAAAAACAAGGAAAAACGCGTATAAAGTTGAAGTTAGAAATTCTAGTGAGGAAAATGTATCTGCGAAGTTGAAAACTTCTGAAGTGAATATTTTTAAATTGCCGAAATTTACGATTACTAAATATTACGGTGATCTTTGTTCTTGGCTTCAATTCTGTAATTTCATAATTGTTTTGTTATTTAAAATCGCTTTAAATGCGATCAGTGGTTTATTATTTATTAGTGAAAACTATACGGAGGTTGCTGATATACTAAAAAACCGTTTCGGCAGAGATGACCTGCTAGTTAATGCGCATATGAACAAATTATTCAGTTTAGAACCTGTAAAATGTTCCGAAAATACGGAAGCTTTATGACGGTATAAAAATACAAGAAATTTAAATTCTTTAAATGTTACTAACGGTTCTTATGGACATTTATTACCCTTATTTTGTTAAAGTTATAAGGTATTTCTCCCACCTTCTTGGCATGCCTTCGTGGTGTAGTGGTCAGAACGCTCAACGCGCATTCGAGAGGCCTGTGGTTCGAGTGCCGGCGAAGGCGTTGCTCATTTTTCATGTCTCTTGCTTCGATATTAATGTCTCTACAATGGCGCCCGAAATAAAAAAGGTGGTGAATGATGATTCACCAGGATTTGGCGATTGGGTCCTCCTAATCCCCAGTCACTGTTTAAAAGGGGAAGTATATAACATATTTCTCCCGCCTTCTTCGCATGCTTTTGTGATGTAGTGGTCAGCACGCTCGGCGCGTATTCGAGAGGTCCGTGGTTCGAGTCCCAGCGAGGGCATTGCACATTTTTCTTCTCTCTTGCTTCCAAATAACCTAATGTCTCTACAAATACTCGAAAGTTTAACTCTAGAATTCACTAGGAAAAGAAGAGATAAACAAAATTTGGATATTAATGAATTGCTAACGTTCTTGAAAACGGAAGTAGAATGCAGGGAAACATCAATGATGTTAGTGCGTTATAAACATTTTGATGTGAATGAGCCATCATTAGGAAACAGAAGTTTCCATAAAGGTTATCGAAATAGGTATCATATGTATTCTAAAAGGAATGATTACTTTACGCCTGAGCAGAGTGCTTCAGTTTTAATTAGTCAAAGAGAAACTCCCTCTAAATATAGGAAAAATCGCATTTTAATCCAAAGCAGAAGTTTGCTAGCGCCCCAAAGGAGAATCAAAACGTCTGCAATTTTTGTTTACCTTTTTGTCACATGAATCATGATCCCACTTGATTTAGAGGCTCGCCGAAAGGCATTGATGGATTGAGGTTCATGTTTTATTTGTTTTTCAAAAGGGCACCCAAGGCGTTTCTATTGCTCTTAAAGATGAAACGTGCAGGTTGTGCAGGCCCAGGGTTTACATAATTCGTTAATATGTGACGCCGCATGGAAAGATTTAAAGGCGGATGCCTCGCGATCAGACAAAACAAATGCCAATATCTGAAGCTTCTCTTTTGTCTTATGTAAAGAAAATAACAAAATTAAATATCCAACTTCCGTTCTCTTGCAGAAGTTTTCGGCAACAGTGAGGTGTAAATAAAGGGTATTACGTCGAAACGGTATTACGTCGTCGTTAAATTCAAGGTCAACAAAGTCATTCATCTTGCGAGAAGTGGTTGATTCATTGGGGTTGAAAATTACAAATAAGAAAGCACATACTATTTTCACATTTGTTCTGTTATTTTGCAACTCGTACTAAAAATATTTGCATATTTGGTTTCTCGAACGTAATAATGAAAACATGATTCTGTTTACACCACCCCCATCACGTGATCATGAACCTTGAACTTCCATATACAGGACATCTAGACTGTATTAAGAGATAAAAATTGTTTTATTAAGATTTTTATTATTATTATTTGTTTAAGACGTTACTCTGAAGATTAGTAGAAAAATTTCCTTTTATATAATTATTTCTGCAGTTTTGTATATTTAATGCTTTCTTCAGCATTTCTAAGCTGAAATTTCGCAACGTATCAACGACTGCTTCGCATCTCACGTGGCAAGGCTGTCACGTCCTCCCAACATCTGCAGTCCTGACTAACGGTCTCACTCATGCATTCTCCTACTTGCAGCACTCTGTAGCAACTAACTTAGACAGCCGGAACAAAACTTAGAAAATCCTGCAAGTTAATCAGCGGCGCAACCAGCGGAACTTGGATTTTTACATTTGGATGCAAAGATGCACAAAAGCACTTGTATGATATCGTAGAAATACTATTGCAAAATGTAAACAATCTCAATAAAAGGATAAAAATTAAGTCATTGATTCTATAACACTAGGGAAAGTAAAAATTCCCTCTGTGTGGATACAAAAGATGGCCTTTGATAAGGGAATAAAATTAGCAGATATTGGTACGAGTAATAAAATTCAAGTATTAATAGGTTCGGATTATCGAAGGGAAATTTTAGAACGAAACGTGGAGATTCGTAAAAAATAAGTCGCAACAGAAAGTACTTTCGGTTTCGTAATTCAAGGCAGGGACGAAAGATAAAACTGTAAGGAGGCAAGAGCTAATCATATAACCGTTGCAAATGAGGACTTAGATTACGAAAGAGTTAAAAAATTATGGAAATTAGAAGCAATAGGGATAAGTTCGGATAAAGAAATCTCTCCATCAGATAAAGAAATTTCAGAGGCATTTGAAACGAAATACAACCTACGACAATGAAAGGTATGAAACTAGATTATTGTGGTAAGAGAGCGTGGAAGGATTAAATAATAACCATGAAATTGGGAAACACTGTTTGCTAGGTTTAAATGATAAGTTTAAAAAATATAGACAGCTGTATTAAAAATACAATGAGACAATAAGTGAACATTTGAGAGATGGTATAGGGTAACGGACAGATACTTATTTAAATGGTAATTTGAAAACTGGGTATTGCATGCCTCATCACGCGGTAGTGCACTAACAGAAAGATTCTACGAAAGTTAGAATAGTTTTTGACTCTTTTCTTCTAAAAATAAGGCAAGTTTATAACTTAATGATTGTTTGGAAAGCGGACCTAATTTAAATCCCGACTTGCTAAAGATTATCATTAAGCTCAGGGTACTTTCAATCGCGTTTTGTGCCCACATTCAGGGCACCTTTTTGCAGGTAGGCGTAGCTAAAGAGTATAGGGATTTTTTAAAGATTTTATGGATAAATAAAGAAGAGTCAAATCCCAACTCTTACAAGTTCTCCAACGCAATCGAGTCCCTTTCGGGGTTAAGTGCTCGCGTCATTTATTAACAACTATTATAAGATTGTATTTAAAAAAGTATGAAGAAGCCTACACAGAGGCATGCAGTATGTTAAAAGAGCTTTACGTGGATGATTTAATTTCTGGGACAGTACATTTAAGTAAGGACATGATCTTCATTCTTAGTGAGGCCAGCATGAATTTACGAATATGGGTTTCGAACTCATCTGAGCTGATTGAACTATGGAAACTTAATGAAGTTGACTGTCGTGAGACATACGAAGACTATTTGATACCGCTGAAGGTTTTAGTCTTATCTGGGACAATATCAATGATAATTTGAAAATAGATATCTCTCAGTTTGAGAAGTTACAAAATCTTAAAATAATTAAAGGCATCATTTTAGCAACATGTGGTATGCTGTTTGATCCCCTAGGGATCATGAATCCAATTACAGTTCGTATTAAACTCTTAATACAGACTGCGTGGGAAAAGGGTATTCAATGGAATGAGAGTGTTTCTCTTGATACAGAATTCGTATTTCAGAAATGGTTAAAAGATGTTGAAAAAATTAAGTTTTTCGAAATTCCCGGGCAATATTTCAATGATATGTATTGGAAGGTTTTGGAAGTTCACGTATTTTCTGATGCCAGCCCCAAGTCTTATGACTCTGTAACATATTTTAGATTTGAGAAGAAAAACAATTGTTTCATAATGTTAAAATCGCGCTTAGCTCCATTAAAAAAGATAACACGCCCTAGGCTTGAACTTTTGACAACGTTAATTTATGCAATATTAGGTTCGTACTTGTAATCGATATTTCCGCAGTTAAATAAGGGAAATATACACTCATTGCCATAAAACTTTGCGCACCAAGAAAGAGTCGTCAGAATGAAACGAAATTTTACATATGTAAGTACTACTTTGATATAAGTAAGTGATTAGAAAATCAAAGAAAAAAAGTATCATTTATTGCAGAAAAAGTACGTATGAACGGAAGTTTTAGTACTCTGTTGGACCACCTCTAGCGCGAATGCACGATGCGATACAAGCAAGCACTGAACATACAAGTTCCGTATGGTGTCCTGAGACATCTCGTTCCACAGTTGCTGTAAACACGCCTCTAGTTCGGCCAATCTCGTAGGCTGTCCAGCGTGCCGTCTCAAATGATCCCAGATATGCTCGATTGCTGACAAATCTGGGGATCAAGCAGGCCAGATAAGGGTGTTAATGTTGAGGAGGCAGTCTTGTGAGATCCGTGCTGTATGTGGCCGAGCATTGTCTTGTTGAAAACAGGCTCCTGGGAGCCCTGATATGAGTGGCAACACATGTGGCTGAAGTACGTCATGGACGTACCGTTGGCCTGTCATTGTGCCATAGATCAATATTAGGGGTGACCGTGTATAAGCAATGGCACCCCATACCATCACACCAACTGTGGGAACGGTGTGTCACTTTAAAGTCAAGGCAGGATTGAGGTGTTCACCACGGGGCCTTCACACACGAACATAATTGTCATCACTGGTCAAATTGAATCTAGACTCGTCGCTAAAGACGACCCGGTTTCATTCCGTTAAAGTCCAATCCTACCGTGCGCGACACCACTCCAAACGGAGGCGTCGATGGGTGTGTGTCATTGGCATCACACATAATGGGCGCTGCGATACCAGATGTCCTTCAACCAGCGCCTTGCGATGGTTCGGGAAGACACAGCGGCCCGTAATGAAGCTACTGCCTGTGCCTGGATAGCGGCCAATGAGGCAGTTGGCTCTACGCGTGCGTGTCGTATGATGTGACGGTTTTCTCGACGACTTGTCTGTCGAGGGTGTCCTGAGCCTGGTCGCTGTGTAAATGACGTCTCTTCTGTCCACTGCTTCCAACACCTCGTCACAGTAAAATCAGAACGGCCTACCTGACGAGCTACTCGCCGAGCTGACCAACCAATTTCCATCATCCTGATGATTCTTCCCCTCTCGAACTCTGACAGCTGCTGATATTGGCTTCGATGGTGGCGTAACGGCATGTTTACCTCAGCGTTTCCTTAGCAAAAGATTAAGTACACTCAAACAAGGCCTGCTAACCTATTTTATACTCCAAAAAGAACGAAGTTCAACGCCCTCTAGTGGCATTACGCAATGCGCAATCACGCTACATTCCTAATCATTTGCATATCTACCCGACATTTACCTTCATGGCAAGTTTCGTTACGATCCCACAATTATTTCTTGGTGCGCAAATTTTTATGGCAATGAGTGCATTTTACTGGACTAATTCTCAAATTTGAATTCACTGAATCAAGGGACCTAATGAGTGGAAACAATTTGTTAGAAATCGTGTAGTAGAAATCAAGGAGAAGACTAATTTAAACAACTGGTGCTTTTGCAGCGGGAAAGACAACCCGGCTGATAAACTTACGAGGGGGGATGAATGCTGAAGCAATAATTAATAACAGTGTTTGGTTTTCTGGGCCACCTGGGCTTTGAGGTAGATATTCGATGCCACATAACCGAAACGAAAACCGGCGCTGACTTGCAAAACGTTAGTGAAGAACAAAAATGTATTACTTTGAAAACACTTGTTTAATGCACAAAACCGTTACTAAACCTTGAACTGTACGGAAATTTAAACAAAGTTCTGGGAATAATGGCATACGTTTTGTGCTTCGTGAAGAACCGTAAATCCGCTCGTGAAAAGAAATTTGTTGTGCTTACTGTCTATGAGTTAAGGAGGGCTTCAGAATTTATTATAAAAACTGTTCAACTTAATGAGTTTGCAGAAGAAATCAAGGCTTGTAAGATAGGACAACCGATTAAAACTAAAAGCAAAATCATGTCACTTAACCCATTTCTAGATGAGAACGAAATTTTAAGAATAGGAGAGGTTAAGAAATGCAGAAATTATCAGAGAAAGCAAACATCCTATTATATTTGCCAAGTAATAATCACTTTACTAAATTAATAATACAACATTATCACGAAAAACAGTTACACGAAGGACTGCACTTATTGCTATCAGTAATAAGACAGAAATACTGGATAATAAGTGCAAAAAATGAAATTAAAAATCCATCTGGAAATGCATAAAATGTTGCAGAGTAGCAACATCTACTCAGTTAATGAGACATGGATGCCAATAACTACCTGCAAGTAAGAAGGATTCAAAGTAGAACCTTTTCAAAGGTTGGCGTCGATTATGCCGGCTCATTTGCTGTGAAAATGAAAAGGGGAAGAGGTATAAGACCAATCAAATGTTATGTCTGTATTTTCGTTTGTGTAGCTGCAAAGGCTATTCATTTAGAGATTGTCAGCGACTTATCAAGTGAAGCATTCTTAGCTGCTCTAAAAAGATTTGCTTCCAGGAGAAGAAAACCTCAAGAAATAAGAAGTGACTGTGGAACTAATTTTATAGCTTCAAATAAAATCCTCAAGGAAGCAGTTTCATCTATCCACTCAACTCAGAATATCAAAGGTGGTTATCAAATTAAAACATAAGGCGGGCATTCAACCTGCCGGTGCTCCACATCATGGTGGTATATGGGAGGCAGCTGTTAGGTCCACAAATTTGCTTTTAAAGAAATATGTTTTAATTCAAATTTTGACTTCTAAAAAGTTTCTAACTTTAATTGTACAAATTGAGGTATGTTTAAATTCGATGCCAATAACACCGGTCTCTAGTGATCTCAATGATTTGACAACTCTTACTCTTGGACACTTTATTATAAGGAATTCTTTAACAACTATTCCAGAACAAGATTTAACCGAAATACGAGTGTGTCCATTGCAGAGTTGGCAACTAACACAGCAGAGTTTCCAAGGGTTTTGGAAGCGGTGGTCTAAAGAGCACCTGTACCAACTATAACAGGGCAGCAAATGAAGACAACCTAGCAGAAATATTCGTCTAAATGACTTGGTTGTAATTAAAGAAGATAACATGCCTTCATTACATTGGAAACTCGGGGGAGTAATAGAAGTGTTTCCTGGAAAAGACAATAATGTCCGAGTGGTAAGACTAAAATCTGTACGGGGACCTAAACGTCCTATTAACAAACTGTGTCTTTTGCCAATTAATGAAGAAGGGCATTAACTTTTAAGTGCCAGATTTATACTAAATATGTTTTATTATAATTTTTTTATATTGTTTATTGTACTAATATTTTTATTTGTTTGTTTTAGTTTAACGCCTGTAGTTAGTTGTTAAATAAAGTAAGCTATAAGCTGTTTAGCTGTTTTGCTAGAAGATTGGTAAGTGTAATATGTAATTTTATACTCTTTGAAGCTTTTTGTATGCTTTCAGTTTCTGTATTTTTTATTTACTTGTTTGCATATGTTGAAGATTGTATTGAGATGAATGTAATTCATCGGGGGGGGGGAGGATGTTTTGGCCTCCTCGGTGATTGCGATAATTTTACCAGAGGGCGCACGGCACAAAGTTCTAGTCGTGTTATAAAACGCTAAGGGAGCGGACACGCCAAGATGTCGGGCGTATTACCGCTGATGACATAATGAATTGTATCTGCCAGATGGCAGAAAACTAGAATGCTGATATGATGTACATGCCAGGTGACATAAGATTTGTAAATAACTGTAAATAAATGCACAATAAAATATCTCGGTGCAATTAATCAAGGAGAACACGCAAAGATACAGATCAGTTAGACACTGCAAAATGTCCATATGAACTGCTAGTAACATTTAGAGAATTTAAATTATTTATGCTTCTATATCGACATAAAGCTTCCTCAAAGCAGCCATGTTTCCGGAACATTTTACAGGCTCTAAACTCAACAGTTTATTCATACGCGCATTAATTAGCAGGTCATCTCTGCCAAATTGGATTTTTAGTACATCAACAGCTTCCGTATAGTTTTCACTAGTAAATGATAATCCACTGATAGCAATTAAAGCTCAACCTTCCAAAAGCTATTTTAAATAATAAAACTTATCAACCGAGCTGATACTTTCGTTTTGGTACATGGAATTACGAAACTGATTCAAGAATTAATGCCAAGAACAACGATCACCGTAATATTTAATAATCGTTAATTTCAGCAATTTTAAAGTATTTACTTCACAAGTTTTCAACTTCGCAGATACAGTTTCCTCACTAGAATTTTTAGATTCAACTTTATATGCGTTTTCCATTATTTTTTCCCCGAATTTTACATTTAAAACTTATAATTCTTTCCTGATATTCCTGAGAGGAAATCACTTCCGTTTCTTAATTCCTGTTCCCTAACTATGAGTTTTTCAGCTTCAGAATCATATTTTTTCAGCAACTGCGATTTTTCAAGTAACATTTCGAATAATTCTTTTAATTTTTCATCCGCGGATTCACTCTAACAATGCAGATTCCATTTTACTGATCAATTTAGTAGTTAAGCTACGCGTTACTGTACGAAGCTTCTTTACCTTATCTATAGCCTCCATTTTATCATTAAATTGTATCAACTAAATTAATCAACAAGTAATAAATTTTTGTTCAATAATTCAATTCTATTGAGACTGGAAAAATATAAAAGGGCCTATCTAGAAACCATTTCCGTTAAAATCAGAGCTTTCCAGTCATTTTTTTCGGCCTTTAGAGGTCCCTAAAGCTTCATGGGCTTGCGATTTAATCAGGCACTGAAAATGACGAAACACCTATGCAGCCAGACCTTTCAGATACAGGGAATGGAACACTTAGAAAATCTTCTAATGCTATGAAGCACGGTCGGTAGGCCGCCCATTAATCCTTGAGGTATTTACATGAAGAAATTTGCGGACTGATAGCAAAAGAGGTTAGTTAGTTTGTAAATATTCCCAATAAACCATGTAACTAAACATATAACCAAATAACCACATAACTAAAATCATATGCCTAACTGTCAATGTTATCTCAAATCAAAGTACTTAATATGTATTATGACTTCAGTATATTGATTTATCCCTTGTAAAAGTTTAAATTTCTCTCAGCAACTTTCGAGGCAAAAAAGAAACAGACTAAAGAGATAAAATTCACTGATAAATGATGTCAGTGCAAAAACATTAGAAGATGTCTAAAAATCATTCTATCCTAATCGCTGCTCCTTTGAGTTAATATCTTAATTACGCTCATGGAGAATGCAAGCGAAATGAAAATGAAAAGGTTATGGAAGAAAACGACATTCTGACTAATTAGGAAAGTAATAAATGTAATAATAATAAAACAATAAAATGCGTACACATTTATTTGGAAGTTATAATGCCTGAGTATTAATTAATATATGCGTTCTGACATAATTGATGAAGCTGCTAGCGGTAACTATATAGTACAAAATGTTTTGTATTTCAGATAAAATTATGCGCAGTTATTAATATCATTTTATGGAAAGAAAATTGAAATAGTGATTGCTTAGAACATATACATAAATGGTGATAATAACGGCCGATAAACATATACTGTTATTCCGAAAATGAGTGCAAAACTTAATTCTTTACACTGCATAATCTTATCAGCTTTGCTTATCAATATTAACTGCCGTCAGGTAGTATATCGAAGCTTTTATGGTCATCGCGCAGGATTTTAAAGCGAAATTTGACTTAGATGAGGGCAATATTTTGAGCGGGAAGCTTTCGCAATTGTGGTTGAAATAACTAGGCAATCCTGAGCTGAGATTGATAAGGACAATACGATTACTGATGACATGTTTGCATGCTAAAGCATGAGAATAAGCCTTATTTAATAGTAGCATCTGCGAAAATGTATGAGCTTAATTAAATTCGATTTGCGAAACTAGCGCTTTGCGATAAATGCTTTTATAAGCGGAAATGGCATAAAGCAACGAAATAATTACCATTAATTTGTACGAGAAATAATTTTTTGTGTTCCCAGGCTCCTAGAAATTTTTTTAATAGTGGCAAATAATACAAAAGTATAATAAATATGAAACTTATTTAAGTAGAAATCACATACGATTCTAATCTCTTTTAACCGGAGGCAGATTAACCAAAAAGCCTTGTCTAAAAACGTTGACATTGTTTACAGTTTTAAGCGAGGTCAGCACCAGTGAATCCAGCTAAGCATATTAAGTATCACTAGGATTTGCTAACGGCCAAGTTTCCGCCCCACCCCTCTTCTTTTACCACCAATCTCTAGACAGACTTTCGGCTTGCCGTGAATTTTGAGTATCTCCTTGCAGGACAAGCACTATAATCCTTATAAACATCCATGCCTCTCCATGTCGTCTGTCTAACCCGGGCCCTTCGGTACGGCAGTCAGCGTCAGAAACCACTAACCTGCCTGAGCGGCAACTTTGTTTACAGAGGAACGATGGATCAAAGTCATAGCACCTTCTCTTTAATAAAATCGTAACCTGCGTCGTTACCGCACCCAGAGAATTAGGGATTTTAGCAAACTAGAAGATTCGATCCTTTTTTTCAGCAGTAGCAGTTGTCATGGTTAGAAATTATGGGTTATGGAAAGAAATGTTCTAGAAGTCTCTATTCTAAAGGACAGACTATAATCTGGCTGCCTTGGAAGGTCTGGATGATAGCGAACGCATCAGTCCAGTGTTTTCCAACCTGTGAGGGGCGCGAGACTATCGTTAGGGAGGCAAGCAGCTATTCATTTTCGAATACAAATGAACAAAAAGTCAAATCGGTAACAAAGAAGATGAATCATCAAAACGATTATGCGCAATCCGCATACCTTGCCCGAGTGTCTCGGGCACAAACGCTAGAAATCTATCCATACTTTTGCAGGAACAACATCAACATCACATGCCGCTTTCGCGTTTGGAATCGAGCGCCGGTGAGCATATAAGCATTCTGTACCGTACCATGCACATAAGGAAAATTCCTTCCTCGTGACTCGATATGGCTTCCGATTACATCATTTCCTCTACGCTTAGGAACGCCTTGATTTTGCTTGGGCTCGAGGGTACACATCAGGGTATTAAGCTTAATATAAACTTATATAAAGCTTAATATAAGAAGTGTATTTTTTTTTCTTTTTCCCCTACAGAGAAAAAGTATTATTAATTCTTGTGCTAACTTCGTAAATGTGCATTAAGTGCAAGGCTTTTTAATAAATGTATTCTTAATTTAAAACCCTTCATATTAAAAGTGTTGTGCTTATTAATTCGTTATTTCATGTTCATTATATATCCATCCTCTGTAAATGCAATCTCCGAAGGCATGAGACAAGTCAGTTTTCAGAAATAGCAAAAGCGACGTTGGAAGCTAACAGTACACAGTAAATTCACAATATTTTATAATCAGTCTAAAAAAATAAAATCTATTTTTAAGTTAAACTAATATAGATTTGGAACACAGAAATAGAAATATGTATTTTAAATTGAATAATATTACTTTATGAATATTGCCCATATTTTAATGTGTAAAATCTTATCTACCTTTTCATAAAAATAGTGATTGTCAGAGAAGGAAATGTTTTTTTATACACGTGTATTAAATTAAGCGAAAATACTGAATGCACTTTTTTCTTTCATTTAAAGCAACAGAATATTAGAAATAACATGCACCTTAGCATGGAAATAGCATAACATTTTCAAAGGAAATATCTTCTGCAATGTGAAAGGAACAGAATGCAACTGCAATAATAATATACTTACTAGTATACACTGCCTTTATAGTTGGATCGAGATCCTCGTATTTTGGTTTTTGTACTAAATTCATGAACTCAGCTATTTATATAATCTAAGTGCTTAAGATTGCTTCTGATATTAAAAGAATCTTTGAAAGATTTTATAATTCAAGGAAATAGGAAGCCATCTGCAGAACGCTACAGCTAAAGGTTTTCGTTTCAAATAACACAAATGATAATTTTCACGCTTCCTTGTCACTCATGCGCGACAAGAACAAAATGGAAAGAATTTTGTCTAAACGTCATTACGCTAAGAGATAATGATGTCATCGGAAAGTATGTCCAATCACAAGTACGGATTTTTCCATATGCGCGTGGCGCGGTATAGAATGCTTATATGCCGCCGGGGAGGCGAGGTGAGAAAACACAAGATTAAGCTTTCGGGTCATCTCGGGTACTCTTTGCGGGAATGAAAGAGTTGGTAAACAGATTTCTTGTGCAGTAGTGGAGTAGTATTTCATAGTGTGTTTGTTAGTAGTGTCTGCAAGAACCACGCTGATACGAAGAAAGAAATACTTTGCACTTGGTACACTTCTAAATTTGTGCTGAGGTAAATTTTGAAATGCATTAAAGTATTTTTAATTGAATTAAAATAATATCACTTTTAGATAGACAAATACGTACTATGTTGAAACAAGAACTGAATGCACCACAGGACTATAAATAGCGGTTATGCAACTATACCAAATAGTAACCCTAAATATGGAAAATATGATCCATTAAGTTTATGCCTCTTTCCTATTCTTCCTACTACAATGAATTTACTCAGACTCCAAAAAACGGAGTTGTTTTTATACAGTTCACGGGCATCTCATGTTGAAAATATTCTAGAAATAGAGATCTGTTATTCTTTAACGAATTCATTCGATTTTCTGAGAGAGTTAAGGCCCGATTTGCAAAAAAAGAGTAGAACTGTTCTTAGAAGAGTGCAGGAAAGTTCGATTCCCAATTTAGGGTATAAAAGAATATTTATTTTTTCATAATAGTGAGTTTAATTTTTATAATTCCCAACTTCTTGAAAATTTTTTATTTCAGAATTTTATTATTAGTTCTGAGTAGAAAGGAGGTTTTAGGGAATCTCAAAACTACCGTTAAAATAAATCAGTTCAGGGAGTTAACGTTTGATTGAATCACTCTTCTGATCCCTCTGCTCGCACGATTCTTTCCGCTCTTCTGTCAATCCTC
>KK122580.1:359356-389918 GCA_000611955.2 Stegodyphus mimosarum | reverse complement strand
ACCGCTCTTGATTCACTCCTTACTTCGTCATAAAAAGGAACCGATTCATTTCAGTGCAACAAAAGTTCTGATTCGATTCCATAAAAGAGCTAGTTTTCCCACCTCCACAAGGGTAGTAGTACGAGAACGAAACTAATCTATTAACATAGTATCCAATCTTCCACGATAGTGAAATTAATTTGCATGTTCGTTAATTGAACACGAGAAAGCACGCGAAAGTATTCGTCTAAAAGTGAGGACTTTTTTTAGGAAAGCTGATTCTTATTTGAATCACATAAATGAAAACCATCAAAATGCTATCCATCTATCATAAGAACATCTCCCGACGGAAAGTCTTCAACTGTCTGTAGCCTAGAAATGAGCTCTAACTCATGTCTTGAAGAAATGCATTTGAATTTTTCATATTTTCGAAACACATTCTTTAAGTAAAATATTATTCGTTCTTCTAGCGGGCGGCATACTCCAAAAACATAATAACAATAAAAATTGAATCTGAATCACCCTACTCGAAGTGTTATACTGATATGATAACGACTTGAACTGTTAATATAGCAACCACCATCAGTTAGAAATACTGAGAAGAGTTACTCTCATAAAAGACAGTATCCCTGTAGTCAGATCTTTCGCTCAGTATGAACTAGGTCCAAGTATCAATGTTTACGAGATCACGAAGTCTAACTTAGGCGGTAGCTATATTAACAGACTTCATTCATTTGCAGGAAGTGGAGAACTAGGAGAAAGTTTTATTATTATTTTGTTTTGGATGAATATGGGCCATGAGTAAAATCGAACAGTATCACAACAAGTAATTTATTTAAAGCAATTTAAAAAAAAAGTATTCGCCATTATGTGCACCAAGATAAAAAATCGGGCATCAAGATGACAAATTTATATGCACCATTTCTTTAAGACACCTTGTAAGGTTTTAGTTAAACTAACAAAGTTTTATTTTAATTTAAGTCTTTCTATCTCTTCTCTGTTTCAACTTCCCGTCAGAAGAAGCGCGCGTTTTCAGCGTATGCTAATTTGAAGTAGAGCCAAGTACTATTTAAACCAGAGGTAGAAACCTCTTAGTGTGAGAGAGCTTTTTGTCTCAGATCACGGTCATTCTGTTCGACGTTCGCCTGACCAGCTAGCAGATAATTTCTAAGCCATAGTGCTCACTACGTGATTGCTTATTGAGAAAAATTGAAGTGCGCTAGTATTAGTATTTCTTGCTACGCACCATTTAGTTAGAGGCCAACTCCGCGATTTGCTCTGTGAGCAAAGTTTAATTAAATTTCTATTTAGGTTTAGTATAAATTTATCTGATTGTTAAGTTAGGCCCAAGTGTGGTCTTTTACTTTCTGTATCCCTCCCGAGTTGGGAAGTGTGTAAATAATAGTGATTTAATAAAAGAGGATTTTAAATCCCTTTCAAGTGCAGTTATTCTCCAGCACAGTATCTACACCAGAACATAGCTGATTTCAGCTCCTTGTTCCAGATCAGGACTTTAGGACTTTAAGGAGTTACTTCAAAAATGTCTGCCAAGCACATGCACAGAACACTAAGTCCTGACAACCTCTACAAAAAATGGGTTAGGCTTGTTTCTACGGCAACAGACAACCATTTATTTTATGTCGGAAAAGAAGTATCAAAGTTTTTGTGGTAGATAGACAATAACATTCTTATCCAAGTTAATTATTCCATTTCGTCAGTAGTGGCTTACCAGGCTTGAAAATCGAAATCTGGCTAAAAAAAAACTAGAAATACGATAATATGTAAAACAGTTCAGATTTACGTACTTTTCTAGTGAAGACAATCAAAAGATATTATAAAATGTGGTAAACTTGCGTGCTTTTACATTCTTTACTTTCAAATACGAATGATATTTTCATTTTTCGTCCTTCCCGCCAAGAGCTCAATCCAGTTTGGAGCTCTTTCCTACAAGAAACGTGGTATAAACCAGAAATCTACTTGCAATGGGAATCATAGTTGCTTTATAAATTTGTCGATGCGTGAATTTCCGTAATTTTCAAGATTATTTTCGTAATATTTTGGACAAATTCTAAAATTTCTGGAATATTAGATTTTTCTGAAAATGTCGTATAAATCTATAAATTTCAGATTTTTCTACTGTTTTTCAAGTTTTATAATGTATAAATAAATTATAATGTTTAAAATGTATTAATTAATCTGATATTTAAATGTTTTTAATGTTGTTTCCTGTAAACATTTTCTTAGAATCACATTGGAAGAAATCTTAAGTTTAGCTGCACTTCTGGAATTTGAGAAAAAATTTTTCCCCGAAGTTACATGAAGTCACTCTCTATTACTTATTAATGCCGAGTAACAGTTTTGATACGGAACGATCCTTTTTTTCAAAAGCATGCTACCTAATGAAAAAAATAAATATTGATATGAATATTTGTATCTGTTTGACTGTAGTTTGATTTTGTGTATTTTTACTCTGTTATATATTGTCTTCCTGTACAGTATTTCCCCCTTCTTTTAAGTAATTTTATCGTTGGAAAATCGAGAGGCCACAATTATGCAAGTAATTTAATTTTCGATGAACGAGATTGCAGTAAGATCATAACAAATAAAAGTAGTTATGCATAAACTGCAGGTAACTATCATAATATTATTTGTTTAAAAGAAATCTACAATAAGAATATATGGCAAAATTGGTAAAATTAACGTTACAGTATCTGACTGATGATGAGCTGATATCTGACAGTGATTGAGCTGGAACCCCAGAAATATCTCACCACAGCTCCCCAGAGGGATAACGGAGAAATTAAAAAGAAGGGCGAACAAAAGATCCAGATTTTGAAAGGTCGATCACATCAGCGAAAGGGAAGGCTACAACGAGTTGGAACGTAAATAACAGTGAGGTGAATAGGTGAATAAATAACAGTGAGGTAAAAGTAAGGTGAAACCATAAATCTGGAAAGTACCCAAGTACTTTAACGCCCAAGTCATTTAACAAAGAATATGCAAAAAATACGTTTCAAATAATAAATGCAAGAGAAAATAAAAAAGGATTAAATGCTAAAATAAAAATGCAAAAACAAATTGAACACACGAAATAAAAATTAAAAAAAAAATAAATAAAAAATCTGAAAGTTTTCAGAATTTATATTTCTCTTAAAACGGGGCATTTTTTTAAGCGCAGTGTTATATTGGTACTGTTCTAATTAAAAATATAACTTGAAGTCTTACTTTCAGCTCATCACTAAAACTAGCTATTTTACCTAAAAAGGAAAAGAAAGACTGGATTTATGATTCATAAATTATTAATAACTAGTCAGAAAATAGCAATTTTGAAGAGAATAAAGAAAGCATAGCGTAACAAAGTTCGGACAGTTGAGTAAACGAAGGTGTAAAAGAATAGTTGTGAAGGTAAGAGCAGAAAACATCAGAAAAGGTTTTGATAATGAAAGGTATCGCAATAGTATTAAGCAAAGACTTTCTTTTTTAAAGAACTAAATGCATCAGGAATACATTTTCGAAATTAATATGAACTTACATTTTACAAATTTTTTAAAATACACGTTCCAAGAATACATTTTGCGCGATGAGAAATACACAGCTAGCCTATGGGTACCCACATGCGTCTTCTACAAGTCCTGCTATAATTCTGTTGATTTAATGCATTGGGTTTTACGGTTTACATTTATAGGATCGACAATAGACAAAATCGAAAACTGCAAATGATTTTCTTTATTGGTTTATATCGGGATTTGGAGTAGAGGAATCCGTAAAATCATTTATTGGTCTTTACGGTTTACATTCTCAAAATCGACATGGCATAGAATTGACACTGCATAGGATCGTAGCATCCATAAAGTATAAAATCGATATCAGTACAAGATCGACATTATAGAAAAGAAATTTTGATAATGATGTAAAACACATAGCTGTTTTATCTAAAAAGGAAAAAGAAAGTAAGTGAAAAGAAATAAAGGGGAAAAAGGGAAAAAAAGATAAGGAAAATAAGTGAGGAGTAAGGTTAAGAAGATTAATGCATAATTTTCACCTCTGCAAAGTCGTAACAGGTATATACGATCAACATTGCCTCCACCGGCGTATCATCGACACGGTGCAAAGTCGATATCAATATACAATGTACACTCCGGGGAAAAAATAGGCACAGTTCTATCTCCCGTTCTACTGGGCCGATTAACAAAATTCAAATATCGTTTTTAATATGTCTCGAAAGCGCGACTTAGGAATGTATTAGATTTATGTATAGCGTTGTTGTAATATAGGTATTTTGAATTTAAATCGGGCTTTTTCTGAAATGACATGCCAAGTTTTTTCCATATTTCGATTCTACGAATCAAATTATGCCAAACTACCAAATTATGTAAATATCGCATGAGTAATTTAAAAAAATTAGCTCTCAAAAGTTTAGCTCTTCAGTGTTAATTGAATTTGATATATATTTATTAATATCTCTCTTTTTTATTAAACTTACTTGATTCCTTCTTTCATATTTCGAAATTTAGGTTCATTCCAATTCATTTTTACGATTTATTTTTAAAATTTATAACTTTAAATAATTTTTATAAATTTTTCGAAAAACATTTTGATTTATAATCTATAAAAGTTTCACCATCATCTTAAAGTAGATGTATTTCTATGCATACCTGCAAAATATTAGAGATTTTTATTCAAAATTTCCTAAGATATACGTGAATTTATATATTTGCGCGTTCTGAAATTTGGCGTATTTGTTATAAGCGATAATAACGCCAAATGGGGTTTACGCACTTTGTTAAAATTATTTGTATGAAGTATGAAGGATGAGTTTTTTCCCCCTCTCCTTTACAATGAAAAAAAGGAAAGGAAAATAGGTTGCTATAAATTAAGAAGTTCGCGAAGTGGATTATTCTTGGAGAAAACTGAAAGAATACGCCAAGATAACTTTTGAATTTCTCCGTAAATTTCGCACCAGATTTTAGAAAATTTAATATTTAGACATAATTTGAGTCGTAGAATCAAATTACGGAAAAAAATTGGCCTGTCGTTTCAGGACAGGAACAAGTACAGGGGCACCATATCATCGCTATGAGCAAAAATCGTACTGCCCCGGTGTACTTCCTTTCCGTATTTATTGAGAATTAAAGGTGATATGCAATCATACAGATGTTATACATTTGGATATACAGAGTTGCATATTGTTACAGTTGGTGATGGTAATGTTTATAGGTAGGTGAGTTACAATAAAGTTTGTAATAATAAATGGATATAATATTATGATATGGAGGTAAGGCACAGATATGAATGAAGATTGAAGGCACTTTGGTGGAGATAACAAAATTAAAATTAATTGAAAATTGAAATTATTGCAGAATGAGAAGATTATAAGATTATGGGTGGCACATATTGAGTCCTTGTCTGTGGAGGTAGTCGATGATGTTCTTTATTTGACTAAATGTTTTTCGGTGCTTGATTAGAAATCGCCTGAATTCTAGACCTGGGTCACCTGGATGACGGATATGGTGAACAGACGTCATTGGACAGTTGAAGATGTAGTGCTCTGAGTCTCCGATGCTTCCGCATATACATCTGTCAGAGAAGGCTTTGTTTCTGTTGTAGAAGTAGAGTGGAAATGGGCCGTGGCCCGAGATATACTGGGAAAGGAAGTAGGATGAAAAAGTGATGCTTTCATCTACTTTAGGGAGGAATTCATATGTTCGTCTTCCTTGTTCTCCGTGGTTCCATTGATGTTGACATTGTGCGGTTGCAAGTTGTTTCAGCTTGCATTTCAATGCTGACTTTGGCCACGGGATAGAGATTGGAGTGCCTATTTGGTGAATAGCTGCGTCTTTTGCTAAGAGGTCAGCGCGTTCATTTCCTGCACAAGCGCTGTGACCTCTAGTCCATGATATTATAAATTTGTTGTTGCTGCTGAGTATTAAATTCTGAATTAGATGTGCAATTAGTGAGTTTGGGAACTATTGTTTGATAGCACAGATAGATGACTGGCTATCAGTAATCACATGAATGGTGTCCGTATGTGTTGGTAGAAGTAGCTTGATAGCATTCAGAATGGCTATAAGCTCAGCTTGAAATACGCTGTTTTCGTGTCTGAGGACACCTTGCCATTCAATGTAGATACTTATTCCCGAATTTATAGTGACTCCGCAGCCTACTTTGTCCTCTATCTGCGATACATCAGTATATGCTGTGAATTTACTAGATGGTGGAGGGTTGTTGAGGTTGCAGTGCAGGTTATGAAGAAAGGTGGTGTATCCTCGTAGTCTTGTGGATTGAAGATGATATCATCGTAGCTTGCAGATTTCTTCAGCTGAAGAATTTTGGAGGACAGTGCTTCAATTTCGGCTTGAAGTGGCAAAGGAGTCACACCTGCCAGAACTTGTAGGGCGTTGGTGGAGGTTGTTTTAAATGCACTGGTGATGTTAATTAAGAATGGACGCTGGATGGCATTGAGAGTGCGAACTTTCCTGGCCGTCATTGGCAGCGCCCAGATGGCAGCCCCATACGTGATGATCTTATTTACGACTGTTGTCAACAGCATTTTCATAATATGGGAGTTGAGGACCCAGGAGTAACCTCTCCTTAACCTTAATGCGTGTGCCATTTTTAGAGTGGTTAATTTTTTATCTTGGAGATAAGGTATCCAGGTAAATTTTTTATCTATAATTAGACCAAGATACTTGATAGTTTTGACGCATTTTAATCTATTTTGGCCAATTCGCAGAATAGGATTCCTTGTTAATTTTTGTCCAGGTTTATGAAAAATTAGTGCTTGGGATTTGACGTGTGAAATTTCTAGCTTTAAACTATTGCAGAGGTCATTAAATAAGCTGAGCGTGGTGTTGCAGTTATCCTGAAGCTGGTCCCGCCTGCTGCCTTGTACAATTAACGCTACATCGTCAGAAAAGGCGACAATTCTGGTGTGGCTGGGCCAGTTGTGATCAATGATACTATTGAAGGTAATGCTCCAGAGGTCTGCGCTCATGCATGACCCCTGAGGACATCCTCTTTCTTGCTTTCTGGAGATTGCAGTGTCGTTATGAACAATTAGGCTGATTCTATATTCTAGGTAGTCGGTTGTCAAGAGGTATAAATTTCTTGGCCATTGCATCTCCCTGAGGGCTTGCCGTACAGCTGGCCACCAGAGAGAGTCAAATGCATTCTTTAAATCCAGGCAGAGGAGGGCTGAGTGCATTTGGTTGCTTTTATTGCTATGAATTTGGGAGAGTTCAGCATCAAATGCGTGGATAGTTGAGCTCTTAGGCTTAAATCCATATTTATGCTTACTGATTTTCTTATCTTTGTACACGTGATGTTTGATTCTGTTGATCAGCAATCTTTTCAAGAGTTTTACCATGGCTGGTAATAGGTTTATGGGTCGGTACGAGTGAGGGTCTTCTGGATTTCTGTTCTTTTTTGAAAAGAGGATAATCTGTCCTTTTTTATAGCAATCCAGGAAACAGTGGAGGTTAAGACACTTATTATAAAGGTTCAGAAGGTTAGAAGGATTAACTTGGCATATGAGTTTTAGTATTTTGTTGGGAATACCATCTGGGCCCGGTGCCTTTTTATTGTCTAGTGCTTTGACTATTTGTAGCAATTCATTCTTTGTGAAAGGTACATCGTATTTTGAGTTGGAATATTTAGTTGACATTCTTGTTTTCTGTTGTGTGAGAGTGTCTTGATCAGTGTGGTCCGGAAGAAAAACGTGATCCAGAATGGTATTAATGGTGATGTTGGTGATGATCGTAAGACGACTGAGCATTGGCTGGGGCGTGAAGCAGCGTCGGCTGAAAGATCTTAGAAGTTGCCATTTTATAAAGTGTGCCGTACGCGTCAGTATTGCGGGTGCAATAAGCATTCCATGATTTTAGTTTGGCCACTAAGATTTGTTTTTTTTTATAGTGACCTTTGTCTATTATATTCAGTCCAAGCAATTATTCTGTCGTCATCGTTTGTGTGCGTCTTTAGTCTTCTTCGTAAAGCCCTGGTCTTTTGGCGAGCAGCATTTTGATACTTGGTCCACCAGTTGATATTAGTGGCATTTGTAAGAGTTTTTAGTTTTAATGAGGCATGACAGCAATCTTGAATAGTTTGAGTGAGAAATACTGCACATTTATTAGCATTTTCTTTGGTGTTTATCTGAGTAATGTTGTCTAAGAGGGAACGAATTTTAGAATCAAGTGATTTTTTGAATTTTTTTTCTCCATTGCTGTTGATCGAAAACGTTTGATATGTGTGGTTTTGATCTGCATATTAATTTCAAAGGTGATGTGCTGATGATCTGATATTGATTCATGTGTACTGATTTTCAGGTTTATGATGTTTTGGGTGAGGTGATGCGTACTTGGAGTGAGGTCTGGCCAGCCTTTTCCGTTGATTGTGCTATAAGCAGGGGGATCTTCTGGATCATTGTGGAGAATGAGGTTATTTGAAAAGATGAAATATTCCATCTCCGTGCCTCTTGAAGTCGTATATGGATAGCCCCAAGTGCTGCTTTGTGCATTGAAATCCCCATTTAATACGTGGGGGTTATTAGAACTGTGGAGGATTTCTTGAATTACTTGAAGAGTGTCATTAAGATCTTCAGAAAGTGATGCATAGGCGCTAGTTAGGTATAGTTGAGCATTTGTAGTGGTGATTGAGATTGTAACAACGTCGCGATGAGATTTTATAACTATTGGTGTCCATGATTTGTTGATTATTATAATAGCTGCTCTGGGAGATTGTTGATGGTTGGGGTCTTTCCAGGAGATAACATTCCATGAAAGCGGCAGATTACGAGGGCATCCTTGATTACAGTACGGTTCTTGTACAAATATAATATCATGATAGTATTCTGAGATATGTTGAATTAAATTATCTGTTGCAGTTTTTGAGCGTTGGAGATTGATATGCAATAATTTGATAGTGCTATTATAATTAGAGTGGTAGAGGATTGTAGAAGGCTGGACTGCGATATTTGTTTCATTGTCTAGTCTACTACTCATTGTATTGCGTTCGATTTTTGATTCTCTTGACCTCATTTATGTACGTTGGACAATAGTTTACATAAGCAGGATGATCACATGGATAGTTTGTTCCATTTTGTTTGTTGCTGAGTTCACAATTTATGCAATGAGGACTGTTAGATGGACATTCATTCTGTCGATGTCTGCCGCCGCAATATGCACAGTGTGAGGAAAAGGTACAGTCTTTGGAACGATGGCTAAAATCTTGGCAGTTGTAACATCTATGTGCACCAATGAATTCTGAAATTGAACTAGTATGCCATCCAATGTGAATGGTATGTAGATTCATGCATTTATGAAAGAGCTCAGGTTGACATTCAATGATCCATTTAATCGTGTTAAATTTATCTTTAAGTTTGAATAGGGGTCGGAAACTGGTGATGTCGCTGTTCGTTGCTTTGGCTAATGTAGCACATACCATTTCTGCTGTTGTGTTTTGTGGAAGTTCATGAATTGTGCATTTAGGGGTCCTTAGTTTTGGTATTCTTGTGTGAATTAGGTTGCTAGCGAGCTCTGTATTGTTAAGCTTGCTGTTCAATTTATTTACATCATTCTTTGAATTGCAGTATACTGTTAGCCCACATTGTTTAATCGGTAAAATTTTCTTTATTTGGTTCTGAACATTTTCAATAGGCAGGATGTCTTGTAACTTTTCTTGAAGTTTTGAGACATTTCTGGCATCGTTTGCATAAATCAAGAGGACTGGTTGCTTTTTCATTTGTTGCAAAACTTGTGCATATGAAGCCTTGTTGGTAGATGGTGCTGAGATGTCATAATTCTTGTTGTTTTTATAAGGATCAGAGTGATGGCAATTTGACTGTTTGATTGATGTATTGGTAGGTGATGTTGAAGCTTCATTAAATATGGGTGATACCTGTTCATTTGCAGTATCAGTATGATTGGGTGTCGGTCTTGAGGGTCTGATTGAGCAATTATTCGGTGCATAGTCTTTGAAATGGACAATACAGGGTGCTGATGATTTAACTGCAGAGGTGAAAGATTTATAGGTGATGTTGAAGCATCGTTTAGTAGAATAGCTGATGGTTCGGTTGCAGTATCCTGAAGATTGGGTGTTCGTACTGTTGGCCTGCTTGAGCAGACGTCTAAAGCACAGTCTTTTAGGAATTCAACGATTGATTTAATTTTGTTGTAAAGTTCTTTTGATAGATATCTTTTGTGCTTATTGTCACTTTTTAACAGTGTTATGCATTTGTCGTAAGCATCTTGGATACTCATTTGTCTTTTGCCAATAGTATCTGGTATTATGAGGATATTACCTTGTTCCGTAGATATCGAAGATGCAGGTGATGGTAATGGATTTATTTGAGCAATCGGATTAATTTGATAAGGGATATTGGAATTATAGTTATGTAATGATGAGAGACTGGACGATCTCGACATATCGTGGTAATATAAGGGTGAATGTAAAAATGATAACGAATTGAAGTATAATAAAAATTATGGTAAGGATTTAAATTTAGTTGTTTACTTCCTTCTTTATTTTAATATTATTTAGTAATATTTGTTAAATACATAAAGTAAGGTATTATTTAGTCAATTTATTATAAAATAGTTTTTGCATGCGCATTTTACTACTAATTCATCTACGATTTGAACAACAATGGCTTCTAAAGATTTTTAAAAATAAATATTCAACAAAATTCAATATTTTAATTAGTTACTAACAAAATTCAGATTATTTTTATATAAAACTTATATGTTTGGAAGGAGAAAATTTAGGGCTATTGATTTAAATAAAAATTATTATATTACAATATGTATTAAAACAATATATAATAATATAAAAGTTTGAGTATTGACAATTGTATTGTTGCGTTATACGGGTTCGTGGATTTGAGAGTATCCGATGAAAACACGATGCAGAACAATAAAAAGCACAATTTATTTACAGGAATCACTATTTACAGCAGAGTTCCAAAATCGCTTTTAAAAGCGTCGAAAATCTACAATAACTACGCTGAAACAATCAGCAACACAGCTTCAGGCTGTAACTGTAAAGGTAGCTTCACGGCAACACTAAACTTATAATAAACACAGTGGAACAATCACCAATGCACTGTCAAGCTATACTGTAAAGGTAGCTTCACGGCAAAGCACTATCTCGATCGCTTTCCGTTCACCAAAACTCTCGCATAGCTTAGCACTCACAGTAAGTAGCTATTGTCACACTTCTCACAACTAATCACATTACTCGCAACCTGCCTGCTCTCAGAAACGCAAGGGTTTATATAGCTTTTAAGTTCCACACGTTTCGAGAAATATCTCGACAGGAAGTTATTCTAGAAGCTTCCCGATTGGTCGCCAAATGGGCGATAAAGTCGACAATCTGGCAACCCTACCAAACACTATTTTATGGCAACCCTAGTGCTATGCCGGAAAGCTTACATACAGGCGCAACCGCCGAATTTTTCGCAACAGTATGTTATTATATGGTAAAGTATTGTAGGAAATGCTAAACTTACAAACACAAGAATTCAAATGTAAATAACATTTGAATGGCCTGTCCCACGATTTTCGAACCTATACCAAACGACTTGTCTCCTCGACGGCTTTCATTTAATATAAAATGTATCCACGTAATGTCACTTTTTACACAGTCCAAAGTAATCCCTTAAGAGTGCCATAAAAGCACGTCTTACAACTTAAAGGTCTTGTCATGGCATGTCGTTTCAGAAAAAGTCCAATTTTGTGTCTAAATACCGATGTTAGAATGATGCTATATATAAATCTAATATATAAATATATGTATCCTAAGCCGCGCTTTCGAGATATGAAAAAGGGAATTTGAATTTCGTCAATCGGCCCAGTAGAATGGGAGATATAGAACTGCCCCATTTTTTTTTCGCGCAGTGTACAATCGACACTGACATAGCATAGACAGGGCTTATGATTAGCAAAGCGCATAATCAAAATGAAAAGAATTAAATAAGAAGGTGTAAAATGAAAAAAAAAATTAAAAAAGAAAGAAAAGAAAGAAAGAAAAGGAAAGAAAAAAAAAAGAAAGCAAAGAAAAGAAATAAGGCTAAAAGAGTAAGAAAATTTATCTACATTTTCTCCTGTATCAAATCATAACAGCTTAAAGGATATTTTCTATGCCTTTGTGTTGTAACAGCAGCATATTCGGGCGTATTCGAGAGGTCCAGGTTCAAGTCCCGGCGAAGGCATTGCTCATTTTTCACATCTCCTGCTTCAAAATATTCTGTCTCTACGGTGGTGTGGCTAGAGCGGACGTGGTCAGAGCGGACACATAAGATTTCGTGGTCAGAGCGGACACTGCGAAACTCATCGAGGTCAGAGCGGACACATTTTTTTCCCCATCATGGAACAGATAAAGGGTGCAGATAAATAAGTACATAAATACTTTTAAAAATCACAAATATAGTTTAAAAAGTATTTTAAGTGGCAAATCTCTTTCACGTGGGATAACGTTTTTTTCACCGAAGTTTTCTGTTTTTGCACTCGATTATCGAATTACAAGGATAAATACATTTTTGCCAATCAAATTTAATTATTTATATTAAATTGTTAAGATATTATAGTGCAAATGCATTTTAAACATAGCAAAATGTAATAAAAATAAAAACTTTCAGAGAAATATTTAAAAATTAATAGTAAGTAACAATAGAATGAAGGGTATGAACGAACTCCAGGGATTTTGTGGAAAACTGTATTTTAGAGTCAAATAAATATTAGAACAGGTGCACCTGCCATAAAATTAATTAGTTTCATTAATGTAAGTAAAAATAAATACTAAAAGTAAAATATATAAAACAGATACAAGTAAATAAAAGAAAAATAAATACAAGTAAATAAATACTAATTAACCTTTATTATAAAGGCATAAATATCATTTACCATTGGATTTAGTCCAACCTAGTTACAAAACTTAAAGATTTCAGACATTTTTCTAAATTGTTTGATGTTTCGAATTCCTTAAGGATGTTTTCAATTCTTTCATCCAATTTTACGTATGCTTTTTTCCTTTTTATTCCAGGGTCGCCTAATTCTCTGGATTTCAAATTAAAAGACACTTTTTGTGTTTCTTCTTTTAGTATTCTGACTAATAAGTGGACATTAGGCTGGTTTCTGCCAGTGATTGCATTTAATTTGGAATTCCACCCTTCAACAGAATTATTTGTCCTATGACGCTGTCCATATACGTTCCATACTTTAATGGGCATATTTTGATTATCCATCCACTAATCGACAAAATAATCAATGAATGTGGTAAGTTTGTCAATGCTAAAAGCTTTTTCCCATACAATGCTCCAAGCATCATCTATGTGTTCCATTGGCAAGTAAGCTAACGCAGAAATCATTTTACAAACATTTCTTATATCTTCGTTCTCTTTATATTCCTTTACTAGACCCACTTCTTGTATCTTACGCCACAAACATTGATTAAAATGAAAGTTACAGCCGGAAATAGTTGAACTGGGAAATTCTAACATACAACTATTGATGGCTGCGGCTTCAAAATCCAATTTTATAATGTCCGGCTTCCACTTAGGGCACTAACGTTTCACTTCCTGAAGTATTACAATGTAAGTTGCTTGTCTCTTATCAGGCAGAAATGCAAAAAGCGCTGGGTAAACGTTGGTCTCAGTTGCTGTACTCCTTAAATCGAAGTGTATTGTATATATTCGAGCAAATTGTTTCGGACAACTTTTAAATGTTCCATCTAAGAAAAAAGTCTTTCCATTTTCCGAAAGGTACAGAGATTCTTCTCCTCAAAATACTAAAATTCTTCTCCTCCAAATACTAAAATCCTGTTACCTTGGTCATTTTGAAAGTCTAAGCGAAGAAAGTTTTCTCCATTAGAAAGCAAAAGTGTATCGTTTGCAAACTGAATGTCATTGGCATTTTGGGGATTTTGAGTAGCTCCCAAAGCCTTTCTCCTCTCCTTACATAAAGCAGTTTTGGCATTGGAGTATGTCGGTATTTTAGCAACGAAATCATAACCTTTCTGATATAATTCTGAAAGTTCTTCTTGAAATATCTGGGGAACGGGAACTGATGTTTCTTCTCGGACTCTTTTTCTGCAAGTCTCTAACTTCCTTTTAACTTCGATCTCAGCAACGTTGGGCGGGCAGGAATGTTCAGTTTTCTTCAGTACTTCGTACTGAAAATTTGTCTTCACATTTCCTTTACAATGATGTGTCTTTTCTTTTACACATACCCAACTCATTCCTAATTTATTTTTTCGGTGTAAACGGTGTGGGTAATCATCTACAACTAAACATTCTTTTCCTTTTTTTGTAGAGAGTAGTTTTGTTGAAATGGCTATGGGTTCCATCACAGATTTTTTCGACGATATAAAACGACATACACACTTCAGGATCGAACATCTACTGAGAAAATGAGAAAGGCCTTCTCTCTCAAAAGTATCGGCTTATCTCTACAGCTGGTGCAAAGCTCGAAACTACACAATAGATCACATTTGACTGATCAGGGAAATAACACAACAGGTGCAAGAATGTCCGCTCTGCCCACCCAGCTCCCCTCACGTGTCCGCTCTGACCACGTCCGCTCTGGCCACGTAACCGTCTCTACAAGCTATATGATCGACACTTGCATTGGGTAGGCAACGGCATATTGTTGAATGCGGTGTAGATTCCACGCCGATATACTTTCTATAATTCTATAATCGACAATGCTTATGGTTAGCAAAGCGCATTCTTATTCACATGAGGACGGTTTATAAAAGAAAAGATTTAAATACATTACTATTATTTTAGCCTAACTGCATAGGATTGATATGCGAGTAAGATCGAACTGGTGTAGGACCGAAACAGGTCTCACATGTCACCATCAAATGTCGGCAAACAGACTGTCGGTCATACGCAATGTCGAACCTGTTCCACATTTTCAATGTTTATACGTATCCAAAATTTTCATCGAAAAATGCAAGTTCCACGGGAAAACAAAGAGTCTGCTTAAGTTGTAATAAGCTGTAACCGCCTTATGCTGAATAAGCATGGTTTTTTCTAAATCTAAATTAACTACATCGTAATCTTTTAAATCTAATTAAATCTTAGGCAGCTTGCAAGGTTTCGTAATGAACGCAAAATGTAGATTAAGCCAATCACGTAATTTTCTTTGCTCAATGAAATGCAAGACCTCTTTCAGTTATTAAAAAAGTGCTCACTCGCAAAATTCTGACGCAAGTGCTTGCTTGGACTTTTTTCCCCTTCAAGCTAAGAAAGTAGACAGATGTATGGAAGCGCTACAAATTAGGCGTTTGTGGGAGTAAAATATGTAGGAGGAAATTCTGAAAAGAGGGGTTTCCACGCTACGCTGCTGGAAAAAGTCTACCCTCACGCGAACTTAATGGCTTGCAGAAATGAAAGCAGTGGTTTTCCCCATTTTGCACGAGTTCGTTCCGGTACCGTTGAGAAGAAAAATAAGTGCAGTCGGGAGAAAAGACGTTTTCCTGGCTCTGTAGTAGCATGATGCTTTACGATACCAAAATCTAGTAAGCGGGAAGGCTTCTAGCATGAATTGCAGCGAAGGCACTATATTTTATCTGAACCATTAACCATTCTGTATGCCTCGTGATTAAGGCAGAAATTGTATCACGGGGGGGGGAGGGCTAAAAGCAAAATTTGAGGAACGGTCGTTTGGTAAATTGCAAAAATTAGCGAAACTTTCACAGCCTGGGATTTATATTTCAAGTTTCCTCGAAAGATTTGGTGAATATCACGAAAATTTAGTAATTTACAATAAAATATGGCTAAACATATAGTGATTTACATTAAAAATATCGCGAAAAATTTGGTGATTTACACTAAACATTTTGAGAAAGAATTGGCGGATGGGGTAAGTATCGAAAGAAAATTTGTGAAATTCTTATGGCCTGGGATTTACGCTAAAAAATCATGCAAAAAATTTAGTGATCTTGGATTTATGCTAAACATTTCTGGCAAGGGATAACGAAACACTAACATATAACTGAATAAAAATTATATCATACAGTAGATACCGCTTAATGTGATCACCGTTAATTTATCATTCGGTTATTGCCATTGAATTGGCGAAGTCCCGCCAGTTTTTATACGAAAACATGGAAAATACATCCCTTATATCAATATTTGTTCTTCGTAGCGTGGGAAAACGGCAATACCTAAAAGCCGGAATTCAGAAACGAATGTCAGAGCTTTCGAAAATTAAAAGTCTCTTGGAAATGAGTTTTCTCTTTATTCAATAATAAGGATTTAGTTTTAGCATGATGCTTTACAATACCAGTAGTTACTAGAAGTTAACAATACTAGTAGATATTATTTTTACTTAAGAAGAGAAGTGAAATATTTGTAAGTTATTAATTTCGTTTTGGCATTTTGCGTTGAATCACTATAAACGGCGTATCACTTTTCAAATTGTTGCCACCATATGTTAGAACCCTGCATTATATTTAAAGAAATTAAATAATGAAGAATCTACATAAATGTATATATGTTTCCAGCATTGTGATAAAACAACGGTACTTAGAGCCATCCAACTTTGAATAACGCAATCTTCCACCGATTATGGACATCTGGAAGCCCTAATTTGGAATTTGTTTTATTAGCGATTTCATATTTTGTAACACTTTAACGAATTTTTGATTAACAAACTTAGCCCTTTGGGCTAATAGCTAAGGGCTTTTAATTTCGTTTTGGCATTTTGCGTTGAATCACTATAAACCGTGTATCATGTTTCAAATTGTAGCCACCAAATGTTACAACCCTGCATTATATTTAAAGAAATTAAATTATGAAGAATCTACATAAATGTATATATGTTTCCAGCATTGTGATAAAACAATGGTACTTAAAGCCATCCAATTTTGAATAACGTAATCTTCCACCGAATATGGACATCTAGAAGCCCTAATTTGAAATTTGTTTTATTATCGATTTCATATTTTGTAACACTTAACGAATTTTTGATTTACAAAAACGATTTCAAAGCGAGAAATGGCAACACCGTACGAAAAAAAAATATTTCTAGAGCACGAGACTGTGTATCGGAAATTCTAAAGACATGCTCTTTTAAAATTATTTTGTGATATTGCTGTTGAATTGAATTTTATGGTTTAAGTGCGAAGAACATGATATTTAACAAATAAAGGCAACACACAAAACATTAAAAAATGTCCTTTGAGCGTAATATAAAAAACTAAAAACTTCCAGATTCTTTGTCATTATTTTTTAATTTTTTATGTTTTTCAATTATTTTGTATATTTTCTGTTTTTGAAATATTTAATGATGAACTCTTCGGTGTGGTGTTATACTGTGAGCCAAAGTTCTTATGTTTTTTTTGTTCTGTTTTAAGATGGAAGTAAGCTATGTCTTATTTTTTATTTAATTAATCTTATTAGCTCAAAAGAGCTTTTAGTCTCGAAATAGGATTTTGCGTTTTTTCTCTTTAATGCTTTGTTTCACTTTTCCTTTGAGTCTGTTGCCATTTGGCAAAATGTAAGATATTTATCTTTTAAATTGAATCTGTCTGTTATAAATTAACATACTGAGCTACTTAAAAGCAATAGATGCAGTTCTTAAAAATTTTATTTTCTCGTTTTTTAAATCGGATTGATTTAAATAAAAATGCCTAAAATTCATGATAACCAGATGACACCAGATGACATAGAGTCTTTCTGTATTAGTCTCAATGTATATTCACCTAGTATCCTATAAAATGTTTCGCTGTTCCACCTGGGCCACCTTTATTGACAATCTCTACCGATAAATCAC
The DNA here is from genome assembly GCA_000611955.2 of Stegodyphus mimosarum. Classification (NCBI taxonomy): domain Eukaryota; kingdom Metazoa; phylum Arthropoda; class Arachnida; order Araneae; family Eresidae; genus Stegodyphus; species Stegodyphus mimosarum. Next base: position 372,165 of record KK122580.1, on the reverse strand, counting down.
ATTAAAACAACTCTTTTGAATGACCATTAAAATCAGAATCGTTTCAGATTTTACTTTCTGTTCAAATTTTACTTTAATATAAAAGTAAATATATGTATGTAAAGTAATAAAGCCTTTTGCCGCCCAGACGGTATAGTGATTAGTGATTCTGACCCGCCAACCGAAGGACCTGGGTTCGAATCCCTGGATGTTTGTTAGTGTATTGTGTTTTTTGCGGTATGGAGCACTCGAAATATATGGAGAGTCCGAAGTCCTTTCGTGGTGGTAAAGGAGAAGGATGGGAGACGTTTGGTGGTCAGTTACACACTCGGATCACCCCACCCACCGGAGTGCTGTTCCTCAAAACTGGAGTGGAATGTCCAATTTGGAATAGAAGTCCAATTTCTCGGAGGCTCTGGCAACCATTCCTTCATAAAATATGGACTCAAAAGCAAACACGGCGACAATAAAACCTCTTTGTGTATTAGTCTCAGAAATCTTATATTCGTACGATTTAATTAAGTAAAAGCAATATATCATTGGATGAGTGAAATATATCCCTTTCTTGCATTATACAAAGCTTTGTTTAACGCGGATTCGATTTACGACGCCATAGCAGAAATGAAAAACAGATGTAAATGAAAGATACCTATAAATAAAAAATTATTTAAAGCATAATGTAAGTATTTTCTGGAATAGATTAAAAGTTAGAGAGACATCTGAGGAAGGGACATTTTTTGAATAGTTGGGAGTAAAATAAGCAGTCTGTTCACAGCATCTAAAATTTTAAGTTGGATTGAAAAATAGGATGCTTGGATACTTTATATAATTGCATAAGCGAACGCTTCAAATACTGTTACGAAATTTGTACATATGTAAATAATTTTAGTGAAATTATATATGAAGTTGTAGTATTTTTTGGTATGATGTAGCACGAAAAATCTAAAGAAGAGAAGATTTACTCAAAAAGTAAGAATACAAGGCAAGTTTATTTAATATTGAATGTCTCGCTAAAGATAGCAAGATATGGATATGGATAAGCTGGCTACGATTTTAAGGACTAATTTTGCGCCCAATTTGGCGAGAAATCGTTCAAGTCGTCAAACTTGGTGACCATTTGGTGACATTTTGGTCCGGTTCATGTATAACTGTAATGGGTACTGGGACTGAATAACTGTAATTGATCCTCTGTGTAACTGTAACCGTATCCTGTCTCAGACGCCTTCCAGTAATTCCGAAAAGTGGTAAGAAATAGAGATTTCTAGGCGGCCGGAAGAAAGCTATAAAAGATCGGACAGAGCATCAGTTTCGGAGTTGTTCAGTTCAGCTTGAGTGCGGAGTACTGGAGATCTTGTAGGAGTTTCGCCTTTTTTACATGCGCTTCGCATTTCGTTGTGTTTAACGTTCTTCGTAGTTTGAAACGTGGATACTGATTGTGTTCGTTTATACTAAGAAGAACTGTACGAGTATTTCGTGGAAAGTTCCAGAACTGTAAAGTGTCGCTCTTTTGTAAAATAAATTTCATCAAACTACAATAGGTTCTGTATGAGTTCAGTCTATTACGAACTCGTACGCACGCAACAATAGAAAACATTTTTTCATGCGCAACAGATGAGAGGAACTTCCGGAAGCTCTTATGCAAAGTCCTTATATATGCATGTTTGCGATGCGATGCGATGTGGTTACGATGACTAAGTAAACAATAAACAATTCAGCTTAACTATTTATTGAAGTGTCTAAATGCGATGCGTGCCTCTACAGGCCAATCAAAACTGCAAGTGCGTAGTTTTACAAGAATGGCGTTCTAGCCAATATGCGCCAAGACCGGCGCCAAGAACAAGATATCGCCAATGCGTTTAAAACATATTAATCATTTCAAAAACATACAATTAGTACTCAACATACCCCCCGGCACTGAAGGGTTCAAACACTTCAATCAATAATGAATAATTAAATATACATTACAAATGTAAGATAATTAATACACAAATTGCAAACAAGACTCATACAATTATAAGAAATAAATCACTGTTAGCAGATTGTTGAATCAAAACAAAAAGTCCTTTAGGAAGAATTCTCCTTTAATGGCAAAATCGCTATTTTTGCGATTCCTCTATTTATAATTGCCATTACTGTCTGCACATTTACAACCCTAACCTTTCCGTCTGGTCCCGGGAAAACATTTACAACGCGACCTAGCAACCACTTATTTACAGGAAGGCCATCTTCCTTAACCAATACTAGGGTACCTATTTTCAAATTTATTCTATCTAACTGCCACTTCGAACGTTGTTGAAGAGTGTTCAAATATTCTCGATGCCACCGATTCCATATAAGTTGAACACACCTACTAATCCTTTGCCATCTAGAAAGCCTATTTTCATTTACATTGATTAATTCGGGTTCAACGATGGCTGTCGTTGGCCTTCCGATGAGAAAATGACCTGGTGTCAAAGCCTCCATATCATTAATATCTGATGATAATGGAGTTATCGGACGCGAATTTAAAATAGACTCGATTTGTGTTACTACAGTTAATAGTTCTTCAAATGTTAGTCTTGCGTTGCCTACTGTTCGCCTTAAGTGATATTTTGCGGATTTTATCCCTGCCTCCCACAGCCCACCAAAATTAGGAGTTCGAGGAGGAATAAATTTCCATTGAATTCCTTCTTCGGATAAATAATTAGCTAATCTTTCTTCAGGACGCCTGATTAAATTGTTAAGTTTTTGCAATTCAGCGTTAGCACCAACGAAGTTTTTTGCGTTGTCCGAAAATATAACTGCCATTTTCCCTCTTCTAGCAATGAATCGCTTCAAAGTGGCAATGAAGGCAGCTGTTGTAAGTTCGGACACTAATTCGAAATGAACTGCCTTGGTTAAGAAGCAAACGAATATTGCTAAGTATACCTTATTTAGGATCCCCTTTCTTTGTCCCTTATAAAAAAGGCCCCCCAAAATCTGTGTCAACATAATTAAAAGGGGCACTGGGATTTACGCGTTCTGAAGGTAAAGAACCCATAATTTGTTCAAGTGTAATTGGGTTGTTTTTCCTACAGGTAACGCATTCATGCGTTATTTTTCTGGTTAAATTCCTGCCTTGTATTGGCCAGAATTTCTGCCTCACACAACACAACAATGCCTGCGAACCTATATGAAGATATTTTTTATGATAATATTCTACAATTATATTGCTTAACTTACCCTTTGCTGGCAAGATTATTTGGTGTTTTTGTGAAAAACTGAGGTTGGCATTTTTTAATCTGCCTGCAACTCTCATTACCTTATCTTTATCTAAGAAAGGATTCAATGATACTAATTTACTTTTGCAAGAAATTGGCTTACCTTGCAGTAATGCGTGGTATTCTGGATTAAATTCTCGTTTTTGATATTCCCTTATGAGGTAATTTTCTGCATAATTTAATTCTTCTGAACTTACCCAATTCGTTCTTTTATGAGGAGAATTTCTTCCCTTCCTTGAATTCCAAACAAACCTGAAAATATAGCTCAAAATACGTAGTAATTTAATATAATTATTACTAATGTTTAAAATGGAGTCAATTAAATCATTAGTGTCAATGCTTATCAGGGATGCGTCAGTCACTTTTCTAAATTCACTAGAAAAGTCTTCTGTTTCTTCTAGATATTGACGATCAATGTTTTTAGTAGATACGGGGATCTCTTCCTTCATCAGGAAGGAAGGTCCGTTCCACCAGAGATCAGAATCACATAGTTTGTCGAAGTTTACTCCACGTGAAGCAAGATCCGCCGGATTTTCTTCTGAGCGCACGTGATTCCACTGGTAATTCGAAGTTAAATCTTGAATTTTACTCACTCTATTGGCACAAAATGTTTTGAGCAAATGTGGAGAGCTTTGAAGCCATGCCAAGACGATTGTAGAATCTGACCACAAATATGTCTTGCTGATAGTTAAATTCAGGAAATTTACCACTTTTGACACAAGCTGCGATAATAATAAAGCTGCACAAAGTTCCAATCGCGGCACTGATAACGGTTTTAATGGTGCTACCCTTGTTTTACTGCAAAGTAAATTTGAAGATGGATTAGCGTTGGTAACACAACGTAAATAAATGGCTGCACCATATGCGTGTTCTGAAACATCACAAAATGCGTGAAGTTCTACTTCAAAATAGTTGTCACATAAAACATATCTATTCACCCCTAACTTGTTTATCGATTGCATGGAAGCGGTGAAATTTTGCCAGTCCTTAATTATGTTTTCAGGTAAGGATTCATTCCATTCCAGTTATAACAACCAAAGCCTTTGAATGAAAATCTTAGCCTTGATTATGCCTGGTGCGAGTAATCCTAAAGGATCATAAATGTGAGCGATATTCGAAAGAACCGTTCTTTTCGTGTATATGACGGGTTCCTTGACAGATGATTTAAAATGAAAGCAATCTAATCTTGGGTTCCACCTCAAGCCTAACGTCTTGATGTTCAATACTTCATCTGTGGTATTTAATGAATATTCGGTATTGTCTCCTGAGCAAGGCAGGAGTTCTGGCTGGTTAGCGTGCCACTTGTGTAATTCAAAACCATCGCGTGCGAGTAATTCAATCAACTGTGATTGTAGACTCTTAGCCTCCTTCAAGGTATAGGCTCCTGTTAAAACATCATCTACATAAAAATCTCGATGCACAACTTGCGCTGCCAGCGGGAAGTTTTTGCCGTCATCAATTGCAAGTTGGTTGAGTGTCCGTGTTGCAAGATATGGTGCATTTGATGTACCGTAAGTAATAGTGTTTAATCTATAAATCTTAAGTGATTCACCTTCACTAGGTTTCCATAAGATTCTTAACAAGTCTCTTTGATGATCCTTAATTAAGATCTGACGATACATCTTAATGATATCTGCAGTGAAAACGAATTTATGAGTGCGAAATCTACAAATAATGTCAAATAGTTCATCTTGAACTATCCCACCGTTTAATAAAATATCGTTTAGAGAAAGTCCACTAGTTGTAGCAGAACTTGCATCAAACACCACTCGTAATTTAGTACTAAGTCTATCTGGTCTGTATATCCCGTGATGAGGCATATAATACGAAAACCTAGCGTTATCTAAATTAGAAATTTCTTCCGAGTGTCCCAATGCTTCGTATTCATTAATAAATTCTTCATACAAAGTTTTCAAAGTTGAATTGTGTGAGAAACGCTTAAGTAAATAATTTAATCTTTTTTCGGCATTTTCCTTCGACTCCCCCAATTTAGTAAGCCCATCATCTTTAATCGGCATTTCTACGACGTATCTCCCATCCTCTCTTCTATAGTGCGTACGAAGGAAATGTTCTTCGCAAAATTGTTCTTCTTTACTTTTAATTTGGTTGGTTCCATGGACCTCTTCGATTTCCCAAAACGCTTTTAAGGGGTTAGATAATTCATCAACCGAATTAACGTGCCCACAATAATTACTAGAATTATTTTCTTGCGGCATGCTCATAGAACCACTAGTAATGTATCCAAAGACGGATTCATGAAACATTAATTCTTGCGTTTTTATTTTATTTGTTCCTAACAGTTCAAAGAAAACTTCATTTGACAACAAAACATGGATTGGGCCGGGTTTATAAAATTCTGGATCAGCCACTTTATTTGTGCGTAATGCAGTTAGATGCGTAATGGTTAGATGTCTGGCAGGTGTTATGCGTGTTATTTTGGGAACAACGTAAAAATTTAAAGTGCGAACGTAACTTCTATCTGCGTTAGCAATCGTTGTGACTACACTTTCTTTTATGTTTATTTTAACTCCGTTTAATCCTGATACAGAGGCATTTATTCTTTTTCCTCTTAGGTTTAATGATTGAACACATTCCCTTGACATGAAATTATTTTGGCTGCCGTTGTCAAGCAAAGTACGGCAGGCGATGTAACTTCCATCAAAGTTTTTAACGTGAATTATAGCTGTGGAAAGTATAACTTGTTTATTAAAACCAGAAGTCGTAGTCATTGCAGAGCTGCTATTAGAAGTGGGTTGTTTATTTCCACTGGCGGCAGTTCTGTAATTATCAGTAGAAGGATTAAACACATTAGCATCTGGCGAAAGACCTTTGCTCAACTTAGGGTTTACCTCGAATTAGTTGATGCTGCGTTGGCGGTTTCTTTCCCATTCTTTTCTTTCTAGATGCAATAATGTATGCTGACATTTAAGGCATTTTTTGCACTCGTTAATGCTTTTACAAGAATTATTTGTATGAAGCGATGATAAACAATTAAAGGATTTTTTTTTTTTTTTAAAAAAAACAATTTTTTTTCCAGCAAATTAAATTAAATTCAAAAACTGATTACATTTCAACAACATATGATCACCTTTGCAGTAAGAACAAGTTTTCGAATTTTCTGAAAGAGATGTCAACGCTTTTGAATTAAAGGAACGCTTCGTTTCGCGATTTAGAGGCTTGTTTTGCTGCAAAGTGCGCGAATGTTCTTTTAAAAAGGATGTTAACTGTTCTGTTGTTCCTATTTCATCCTTCTTCAGCGATCTTTCCCACCAGCTTCTCGTTTTTTTGTCGAGCTTTTCGACTAATACATAAAAAAATAGGGTATCGCTGAAACCATTCACATTTTGTTCTAACACTTTTAAAGATCTTATGCACTCATTTATATTGTCAACAAATTTTAAAAGCGAAGGGGCTGAATCACATGTCTGCGGTAAGAAAAGTAACTTTTTAATTACTGAATTTATCAGATCTTTTTTATTTGAGTAGCGTTCAACTAATAAATTCCATGCGATATCGTAATTTGCGTCGAAAATGGATATAGAATGAATAATGTCTAACGCATCTGACTTACAAGAACTTTTCAAATATTGTAATTTTTGCGCGTTAGTTAAAGTTTTGTTCTTATGAACTGCTGCGGAAAATAAATCTTCAAATTCGATCCACTCTTCTATTTTTCCACTAAATGTGGGAAGCGATAACTTCGGTAATTTTACTTCGGAAACAGAAATGTCTTTAGGCGAAATGTTCTCGTTGGTATTAATTTTTACAGTACTGTATTTTAAATGTTTTCTTTTAATTACCAAATTAATTTCATCTAAATTGTCTAGTATAGTTTCCTTCTCTGTTATGAATGCGTCAATGTCTGTATCATCACAATGCGAGAATATAGAATCAAAAACATGTTTTACTTCTGCTTGAAAATATGAGATTTTAAATTCATATAAGTGTAGCAAGGCTGCGTCTGCTTCTTCAATAGTTGATTTTCCTTTTTGTTTAAACCTTGATATATTAGATTTTACACTCTTTTTATTTGTTTTAGCAGCCTTTAATTCAGACATATTGATAAGTAAGTCAAATTTTACTTACCAACCTCTTTCGAACGTGCGGATTGTTTGTCAGTCCAGATTAAGGTAATCCATAGGTTTTCAAATAGTAATATCCTTCGCTCGACGTTGACCAAAAAATGTTTGCGATGCGATGCGATGTGGTTACGATGACTAAGTAAACAATAAACAATTCAGCTTAACTATTTATTGAAGTGTCTAAATGCGATGCGTGCCTCTACAGGCCAATCAAAACTGCAAGTGCGTAGTTTTACAAGAATGGCGTTCTAGCCAATATGCGCCAAGAACAAGATATCGCCAATGCGTTGAAAACATATTAATCATTTCAAAAACATACAATTAGTACTCAACAATGCAGTCCTTGAGAAGGAAAGCAATAAAAGTGAGCAGAGAAAACTAAGATCTTGACCTGTGTGGACTGATGAATCAGAATTGAGATGAAATGAAAAATACAAGCTAAAACAGTCAAAAATTGCTCTAAAATATGTATGGAGGACACTAAAAAATATAAAATTACAAACGAAAGAAATAATCAAGATGAGGAAACTACCAGTGCTTAAATGAGAAATAGTATATTCACTATATTATATAGGGTGGGCAAGAATTAACTACCTATTGAAAACTGTTTATTACTTTCGAAATATTTAACAAAATTTCATGAAACGAAAAACATCTTGTTCCTTCCAATAATCGTTGTAGGTGGCGGACTATGGCGCAACGTCAAATCTTGCATGAGCGGGCTCAGCTGGAATTCTGTGGCAATCTCGGTTCCGATTGCTTGTCGGGCAAAACCACTTTTGCGAGATGCTTGTCTTTGTAATTTCTGTGGACTTCTAGTGAAGATTTCCTGACCACTTGTCCACTTTCCTCTGTCCTGGATGCTGAGATGTGACCGCGTCTTCTAACATCTAATACAGAACCTGTGTCCATTAACTTCGTGTAGCAGCTCTTTAAGGTCTTTGCATCTTACGGAGGCATAAATTCACACTTCAGTTTACTACCATATCTGCATTCGTACAATGGACCGCTATGCTTCGTACCGAATGTCAGCTGAGCCCGCTTACCCAAGGTTAGATGCTGTACAGTGGTCCGCCACTGATACCTACAATGACATAAATGAGGTATCATGTATTAAAGTCTACCATTATAAGGAAGAATATGCTTTTTGTTTCATAAAATGCGTTAAATATTTAAAAAGTTATAAACAGTTTTTAATAGGAAGTTAATTCTCATCCGCCGTGTATAATTATCAGCCTACTGACTAATTATGATGTAATCATTTCCTCCCTATATTATTTACAAACTGCTGGGATTCTGCATAAGTTCAGCTTCCAATTGATTTTCTCAAATATCAGTAAAATTTGTTGTTTGATATTTAATGATTGTATTGTCGTTTTGAATTCTTTGGAAGCTTATTTTGTCAGTTTGGCTTACCATACATCGGCCAAATTTATGATAAATATATATGCCATATAATGATGTAATTCACATCTTTGTCTTGGACTTTCACGAACCATTCATCTTTAAAGAACTTGCTCGCGTTTGCAAATGCTTCCAAATAGCAGCACTTTTTTTTTCTTGGCAAAACTCTCAGATTTGGATATTTGTCACGTAGGAAATAGTTTTTTACTTCCTTGTATGAGGTAAAAAGGAAGTATTGTAATCTCCAAAAAATTTCTTGTGCCATATTTCAAAGCAAATATCCATTTTGACAGCTATCGAATGAAATTGAACGATGATTTTGCATGACATCTGTACGTAAGGAAAGAATAAGGGACACTTCCTCCTACCCCAAAAAATTAAAAATCTGATTTAAAATGGATTCTGAAGAGATTTTTTTGTCGCGTCCGGACGCACGTACGTATGTATGTATGTATCTCGCATAATTCAAAAACGAGTAGCCTCAGAACGTTGAAATTTTGTATATAAGACTGCTATAACATGTAGATATGCACCTCCTATTTTGGCTGCAATCGGACACACCAAAAGTATATAAATATATGTGTATATATATATCCACCCTATTACTCGGCACAGTGAACTCAGTTTCTTTATTCTTATATTTTCGTAAATTGCGCATTTTTGCTTCAAAGATGAGTCAGTTATGTTGTTCTTATCTTCCGGTTAAGGCTTTTATGCCTTTAATAAATCTGCATGCAAGATTTGCAGAATTAGCAACAATTTAAAAGTTGTTTAAGTGCGGCTAAATGTAATCATTTTTCACATGACAGCCATATTTGTTTACATTTGAAACTTAGCAGAATAGTGGATTTGTTGCCAATCTAGAGAAACTAAGCTTCGCAATAGCAAAGATAACGCCTTCTTTTATTATTGCGAATTAAATCATGCTTAATCCATCTTTTAATTTATTCGAGGGAATAGCCGTTTAAGATTTATTTCGAAATTTTTAATATAGAGATGTTGAGTTTTTATGTATTTTTGCCTTGTCGAGAAGGGAGATCTGAATTAATGGAATGAGAAATACTGAATCGTCTGTGAAAAACTGTTTCTTTTTTTTCTTTGTTTAATTTCCTTTATGCATCGTTTTAGATTTATTATAGTATTTGAATAGAATATATGGAAACGATTAGATAATTCTTCAGATGATATACATAATTTTTGCGCATTCTGAGTTATAAAATGAGTGAGAAGTAACGCTGTTGAGGGGACCTAGCACCAGAGTGTCGGTATGGCAAACAAATGTAGTGAATTTTAAAGTGTGTATTTGTTCTATTGTGATTTATGCGCTATCGACGAAGTAGCTTTAATTCAATCCAGCAAGTTTAAATGAAATGCAAGAAAAGTGCCTATAATTTAATATCCTGTACAAGAAAGTCATGTGGCGTACACGTCAGATTTTTTTCTTAAATCTGTTAGTGTAACATTCTTGATTTTATCTTCAGAACAAGGTCCACTTGTAGTTCGATTAATTCCATTTTCAGAGGAAGTGGTGCTAGTTGGCCAACAACATCAAATGAAGAAAATTGCCAGATTTGCTACTTTGTTTTTAAAACCACTGAACCCAGTTTACAATTCTTGACTCAAAGATTTCAACTCATCCACAAATCCCATGATTCGCAATCAAAATCCTTTTTGTGTTTCGCAAATGGGGGATAATTGTAAATATTGCCTTTACTTAATTGATTTTCCCAGAGCCGGAGCTTATTTTGAAATAATCTGATATATGCATAAAGCTCAAGAATCAACTGTTCCTGAGTTTCTAACTTAGTATTGTGCTCATTGAGATATAATGTAATGTCTACAATAAATACAAGATCACACAGCCAGGTTTTGATTTCTAGCTTCCCAACAGCTTCCTTTCATATGCAGGAAAAGAGGAACCCTCATCTTTGGGATTACAAAAATGCTTCAGCATGTTTCCCCTACTTAGCCAACACACTTCGCAGTAAAATATGAGATCTTCATGCCTGTAAGGAACGTCAGTCAGAAATTCTTGAAGCTGACAGGCTGTTTAACCCCCTCGACTAAATAAAATTTATGCAGGAAGTTTTTGTGCCCATCACATATGCAGATTTGATTGATTTCACAAGCAAGTTTTGTTGATATACAATGCAAGGAAATACGGAGAAATCTTTGGTACTGATTTTAGATAACTCCAGTTTTAGTTGGTAAACAACTCCTTTATTTAATCCAACTATTTGATGGAGCCTCTTCGATAGATATTCCACTTAGCCTTCCCCACTTTGGTTTGAATTTTTTACTCCCCGGAAAATGTCTTGTAGAGACATTGGGCATTTTTTGAAAGCAGAAGAGACGAAAAATGAGCAACGTCATCGCTGGTACTCGAACCACGAATCTCTCGAATACGCGCCGCCCAGCTTAATGACCACTACACTAAAAAGGCATGCGAAGAAGGCGGGAGAAATATATTATAGTCTAAACCCTTGTTGTATCTTTCATTGGTTGGAGAACTGAAGTTAGCATCGATTCCGGGGATAAATATAGCCAACTGAGCGTTATCACTGGTGCCTCTGCTGTCATCAGCAGAATGGAAACTGCTTCCAATTTTGATGCGATATGTTTAATGTTTAAATTTATGTCACTGGCTTTTTCGTGGTTAGTTCATCAATTCGTCAGGTTACTGTCCGATGAGAAAGACATATTTTTTTAATTTCTTTGCTTTTCTTAAGGCAGAGAATTTCCATTACAGTAAGGAATTCCTTGAAAAACTAGCCTTTGGTATATGGTTCTAAATACTTTATAATATTTTTGCTGACAATAAAAATTGCAGGAATAATGTTGTCAGCTACATCATTATTTTGGAGAACAGCATCAGCTGGACAGACGTATTCTTTTCTAAACTTTTTATATTGTTAGGGATTTAACATTTATTTGGCTATTTATTTAGAATTGTAATTAAAATTGCTTTATATTTCCCGTGCAACGCACACGATTTTTGAAGAGAAAGCTACGTCGAAAAAATAAAAAAAAAAAAAAGAGCGTGTGAATTTAATGCTTAATAAATAAATATCTCGTAACTACTGTTGCCATTCAGAAAAAATCTAGAAAAATCGAGATTGTTCTATTGATAATTAAAAAAGCTTATAAAAGCCGAATTGAAACACCTCATCCGAATTGTTGTTGTTGTAGCTGTAGCTGTTTAATGCGAACTGCTGTTTGTCTACTTAATGCTGTAGCGATTTCGCTGTGAGATAGAATTAGATTATCTGTTTTGAATTGAGTTTTTGCTAAACGTTTGAGATATTGTGATATTTTCAGCGATATTGTGCGAATGTCGCTGAAAAATATTTCAGCATTTTGATTTATTTGTTGTGGAAAGAATAAATTTTTGTTAACCTTTCAACAACTTGTGCATTCAATATATAACGAACCCGTACGCACGTAACAATATCATATATTCTCAGTTGATTTTGTAACTGTTGTAACTAGCGCATTTCGTATTGTAATGTCTTCTTAAGTTGTATTTATTTAAGACCGGAATAGTTTCCAAATATATCAAACAAAAGGTTTTTCCTTATGCATCACAAGTAAGCAATCGGGGCACCATTTCTCTTGAAATCTATGAGTTTCATCTTCTACTTGTCTCTCCTTTGATGGAATCATCTTAATTAATGTTTGATCGCAAATTCACAAATATATGAAAATGAAATGCAGTCTGATATCGCGGGTAAACTGGCAGCTACCCAGACCAACATGAATGTGATCAAACTGACGGCAGCAGAAGAGTCAGATGTGCAGCAAATGCTCCGACCACCGGCAATCAAGGTGCAATTATTATCTAATAATAATAATAATAAAAGGTGAAAATAAGAATAAAAACATTTTAATTAGTAAAAAATGGTGCATATAAAATAAAATTAATCATTACAACTGGGAGTACCTTGTTCAAATTTAAATAGTTAAAGAGGTAAATTAAAGTCGTCGCGGGCCGCATAAAATCGTGACCTTAGGGCCAAACCGTAGATTGCACATGCCTGATTCATAGCAAACAAAATTACGCGGTTGCCGGAAAAAGTACCGGAATAATAAATTGCTAATTGTGAAG
>KK122580.1:326238-359344 GCA_000611955.2 Stegodyphus mimosarum | reverse complement strand
GACCATCGATTCGAAATCTTGATAGGAACCAATACCTAAGTGACTAGAGAAACGAACATCAATTGGTTAGGATTTCTTTTTTTAGGAGATTCCAGCTTCTTTTATTTCACTTGTCTTTTCTTTCAGCGTACTGCAGGCAGAGGGCGCCACCGCAATCATTTCTTCCGGTATCGATTTAAACTGAAGAAGCGGCGCAACTCGAATTTTGATTTTGTTGTTCAGTTTCGTTATTTGCAAGGCCGTGTAATCGCTGGGGGCGTCTTCTGTCACGAACGACTACAGCTGTAGATTAATGGGATTCTGCATCTGGCATTTAAAGACCGTCGGTTTGAAAAGCGCTTTTCATTTTAACTGCAAAATATTGATTGGATATAACGAAGTAAAACGAAGACAAACGGAGTGCGTGGAAAAAGTGACAGAATTCAGCTTGAATGCGATCAGACATTCCAATCTTTTATTTTATTTACCTTACCTAGACGAAACAGGAATTTTGTGCGATATGAAGTAATTGTTCTTTTGAAAAGTTGTACGTGTTGATACTACTGAATGATATGGATTCCGAGAGATATTCTTAAATAACTAAGCCAAGGAAACAAGAAGACTTAAATCTTTATTGAAATAAGTAATTGCTTATCAACAAGATAAATAGCAACCAGCAAAAGAACGATAAGGCGAAACTCTCCACAACACGTGAAGAATATCGCAAATCATGAAAATGTCTCGCACAGCACATTAATAATCACTGGGCAGAAGATCAGTACAATTGCACAACTCTGATCTCAGTCGCTCGCTATTTATAGGGTTGCTCAATGGGGAAGGTAAGCAGTTTTGAAAGCGTAGGTAAAAATTGTTTTTAGGACTGTTTTTAGGATTTTCCAGAAACTTCCAGAAAACCGTCAAGCGGGAAAAAATTTCCTAATATTGGAATCGCTAGAAAGATATTTGCCTATACCTCGAGATTTATTTGAGTTATCTTTAAAATCTAAACGTCAGTAGACCTATAATTAAAAGATCTACAGCGTATGAATAAAATGAATACAAACAGAAAGAGTGACCACAAATTCAATATTGAACCAATAAAAAAAAAGTTCACAAGATAAATAAGCAAATACAAACACAAAAATTACAAAACGCAATAACAGCTTGAAAATACAAAAATAATGTAAACATAAAACAAAGTAGTAATAACGAAGCATCATAACTAGTAATGCATGTAAGTTTGTTTGTTTGCTACACTTTCACGCCTTAATTACTTAACCGATCATCATGAAATTTTCAAGAAATATTTTTGATATATTAGAAAAGGTTATAGGCTATAAAATCTAAATTATCTGATGAAACTTAAACTATATAATAAGTTTTATAGCTTAAAATGATTGTCGTTGCATAAACATTAAATATTTAAAGTTTCATAAAGATATAAACGATGTAAAAGTTTGTCTGCGAGCGCAGGAGCGTGGCTTAGACCACGCAAAAAGATTTTACAGCCTATAACCTTTTCTAATATATCAAAAATATTTCTTGAAAATTTCATGACGATCGGTTAAGTAATTAAGGCGTGAAAGCGTAACACTTATTAATTAAGCTTTTATTAAAGCATTTACTAATTTTCATTTGTTTAATTTAATTTATTATTTAAATCCTTCAGGATTTCCGGTTTTTAGATCTTCTTTCACAAACATTTTTCAGTCATTAGGCAATATACGTAGCAGTTTTACTAGATTTCGTGGCGATACAAGTATTTTTAAAAGTCACGCGGAGTTTGAAACTTATTTAAGGACAGTTTAATTTTTTACAGTTTTTTTTTTTCGTTTTCGAAATGCGTCGCAAACGTAAATCTAACATATCTAGGAATTCATCTCGGGTTCGGGTAGCAAAAATTGCTCAATCCCAAGAATCTTCCGTACATGTAAAAAAAAAAAAAAAAAAAAAAAAAGCAAGGCGACAATCTGTTTTGAGAACTGATGAAAAAACATTTTCAAAGACAAGAAAGATTAGAAGCCCAAACTTCCCGTCAATCTTGAGAGCAGCTGAGATGCCTCTCCAAAAACAACTCCGCTTGACAGAACAACTTGAACGACAAGCTGCTTTGAGAGCTGCTGAAACGCCTCTTCAAACACAAATTCGTTTAGAAGAACAAGCTGAACGCCAAGCTGCTTTCAGAACTGCTGAAACACCTCTCCAAACGCAGATCCGCTTGAAAGAACAAGCTGGACGTTAAACTGCTTTGAGAGCTATTGAAACGCCTCTTCAAACACAGATTGCTTGGAAGAACAAGCTCAACAACAGGCAGTTATTAGAGCGAGAGATACTCCAGAACAATTGCAGGCGAGAAGAATCATTCATGCAGCAATGCAAACCGAGCCCCGGCGAAATTTCATGCATAACAATTGGTCCGTATTTAATGATTCTGGACTTCAATACGATCCTTAAATTGATTACCATAACCATCCATTAATTGTTTTCGCTTCGAAGAGTAAAAAATGTCAGTTTTGCGATGCTTTAAAATGGAAAGATGAAATTGCAGGAATGTGCTGTTCCAATAGTAAAGTTTCGCTTTCTTTTCTTGGTGAACCAGAAGAGCGGCTGAAAACTCTATGTTTATAAGATACAGACGAATAACAGCGTTTTTTAGGTGAAATCAGAAAATACAACTCTTGCTTCCAAATGACATCTTTGGAGTTGACAAAGAGATCAGAATGCCCGGGGTTTAACCAACTTTTACCGTACAATACCATATATATAATCGAATTGATTCACTTTTTCCAACAGGTAATGAAGCGCATAAATTTTGCAAGTTTATTTTATGGGTTTATTTTATGGTAAAATGAAGTAAGCCGTCGTCGTCAGTATATTGATGCAGTCGAGAGAATTAAATATATGCAGTATTGAAAATTCAAAGAATGTTACATGGCCACAACGTTTTGATAAATAAAAAACTGCAATAGAAAACTGACCTCAAGACGATTCTAAAGTCGTAATTCAGGCTGAGTGAACTCCACGTGGCGAACATGAGAGCCTCTATAATGCACCGACAATTAATGAAGTTGCTATCTTGGTTACTTGCGACCTATGCTCTCCACGAGATATAGTGTTACGAGCACATGATAATACACTGACACGCGTAGAATATACTCATAAACTTTACGATGCTTTGCAGTACCCATTAATTTTAGTAAAGGGCAAATGGGATACCATTTTCATATTCCAGATTAATCCAACTACAAAACAGCCAGTTCCCTATAAAAAAATTTTCCGCATGGATTTTTATGCCTATCACATGATGCTTCGAGAGAATGATTTCAACCTTCTTTCGCGGTCGAGGCAGCTTTTTCATCAATTCTTAGTAGATATGTATATCAAAGTAGAGAGCGAACGCCTTCGTTACATTTCTTTAAACCAGACACAACTACGAGTTGAAAATTACATTTACCTAAAAGATGCAATTAGCACAGATGGTAATATTAGCCCCAGCGACTTAGGCGACTTAGACGGTTATTCTTCTCTCCATTTTTGTGAACAGTCCCCGCTATCTGCATGAATACACACAAGTCACTTTCTCCTACGTACGCACTTACGGTAGGCCTGACTTATTTGTAACTTTTACCTGCAATCTTTCATGGAAAGAAGTAACAGAAGAGCTTTTGCTCGGACAAAGAGCCCCTGATCGACATAACATAGCTGCTCGCGCGTTTCTTTTAAAAGTTCAAAAGATCATTGATGTAATAACAAAAGGAAAAGTATTCGGAAACGTCCAGTGACACATGTACTCCATTGAATGGCAGAAACGAGGTTAACGTGTGGCAAACCAAATAAGAATTTATATTCTTATTTGGTTAAAACAAAAACTGCGATCCAACCAAATAGATAACATTATGAGTTCTGAAATCCCGGATCCAGAACTAGATAAAAATTTGCACGAGATCCTTATCAAAAACATGATTCATGGTCCCTGTGGAGCTCGTAATCCAGCATCACCTTGCATGAAAAATGGCAAATGTGTGCAAAAGTTCCCCCGGGAGCTACTAAAGGTAACAGAGCACAATGATAAGAGTTACCCTTTATACAGACAAAGAGTACCCGAAGATGGTGGTAGAAGAGTTACGATTCAAACTCGCAGTGGGGTAGTCAAGAGTTTTCATAATAGCTGGGTTGTGCCATATTCACCTTTCTATGTAAATTATTTAATGCTCAGATTAATTTTGAAGCCTGTAACTCTGTTCATGCGATTAAATATATTTGTAAATATATCAATAAAGGGAGCGACCAGACGATCTTCAATCTGCGTAAGGAAGGTGTGTTGCAGCCTCTGAATGAAATACAAAAATTTAGAAAGTGGACAACATGTTTTTTTTAATAAGAATAATTTTCAAGAAAGAATTTTTTCTCCTCCTAAAACCACATTGACCGCTTTTTTTCAGCTTTGTGAGACAGATACTTTCGCGAAATGATTATTGTATTCTGAAGTTCCCTGTTATTATACATGGAACAATTAAAAAAAAAATGGCAACGTCACAATAAAGGTACTCCTGTTTGAAAATTGCCCAGAAGTTAAATCATCGGTCGCTCTTGGTTGTGTCTACACCGTCTATGTAACGAATTTTGAATGTTTTTGTCTGCGCATTTTATTGCATCATGTTCGAGGTCCAACTAGCTTTAAAGACCTTAAAATTGTTAATAGTCTGGAATATCGAGCTTATACAGAAGCATGTGAAGCTCAGAGTCTGTCAGAGAATGATAACCATTGGAAGGAAACTATGGAAGAAGCTGTACGATGTCGATCACCAGATAAAATCAGGAAAATTTACGCAACCCTTATATCATCTTGCGGCCTTTCTAATCCTCAAACTTTATGGGATAAGTACAAGATGGACGTGGTGGAAGATATTTTGTTGCGACTGCAGCGAGTACATGCACATATGACGTTTAATGAGTACATCTATAACGAAGCACTGATCATAATTGAAGACAAGGCTTTGACAATGGTGGGGAAGAAGCTTCAAGATTTTGGAATGCTTAGTGAAAGAGGTGCAGGGAGAAATAAAAGAGTATTTGTATAGATACAATCATGGATACAGAACAAAGCACTTCATATCCTGCTTAGTTTTTAAATTCACTAGAGCTATCAGGTGTACCCCAATTGAAACTAAATGTATCGGTCATGTTTATGCGAAATATAGATGCACCTCGACTGTGTAATGGATTCAGATCACACAATTAGGGCAGAATATAATCGGTGCCACTAGTTTAAGAGGTGTAGGAAAAGGGGAAACTGTTATCATACCTCGAATCCCAATAATCCTCACTGACCTACCATTTCACTTTAAAAGACTGCAGTTTCCAATCATACTTAGTTTTGCTGTTGCTATTAACAAAGCTCAAGGGAAAATATTACAGGTAGCAGGGGTGTATTTGGAAACGTCATGCTTGACCATGGTCAACTATATATTGCCTGTTCGCATGTATCCAAAGCCAGGAATTTATATGTATTAGCGCCGAATGGAAAAACATATAATATAGTATACAGAAGCATCCTAGAATAATACTCTTATTTCTGCTCTTCTGAAAAAGAATTAATGTTTTTAACGTTTTGTTAATATTTTAAACTTTTTGAAATCTTGGTAATGAAAATTATTTATTTTTGTAGTGAAATATCTTAATAAAGCATGTTTTTCAGTTTTTTAAATTATATTTTATTTTAGATTTTTTTTGTAAAACAAAACAAAACAAAAAACATAAGATAAGATTGCAATGTTTGATATATCCAAATCGGATTTTAAAAATTATGCTGAATAGCGTCTTACGACATTAATATGCAATTTCTTTTTATCTCAATGAAAAAGGGCAGTATTTACTGAAATTTTACGCGGAGTGTATTTTTAGCTTAAAAAATAAGTAATAATAACTAAACTTTTATCCTGATTATCCAAGTCAGGCAATAAGAAAAGAAATCAAATTATTTTCATTTCTTTTCAATAGTCTTTGAAACGTATTTAAGAACATCAACGCAAGCGAAGCCGCGGGTTAAAGCTAGTAAATATATAGAAGCTAATTATAATAGATAAATACAACTTCACAAAAATTTAAATTGGATTATTTTTTATCACCGCTTGTCCGAAGTGCCTCCCTGTGCTCATAAGAAGGCTAATGTAGAATCTGGAGATTTGCTACTATTTGAAAAATCGGAGACATAATATGAAAAATAATTTTAAAATATCTATTCGGAATATGGAAAACAGGGAAAATTCTGATTTTCATTAATCGGAAAATATTCTTTAAATGGATTATTTATAAAAAAATAGAGAAGTTAAAAGTACGAGTTATATATACACACACACGTATGTATGTGTGTGAATGTATATATACCGGATGACCCAAAAGTCCGCGAACATTCGAAATTCAATAATGCATGGATTAATGTAGGTAGAGAGGTAAAAATTGACTCGTATGCTTGAAACGACGTGGAGCTTTATTGAAAAAAAAATCCAACATATGGCGCTGGGCAGTAAAATGTCAGTAACGCCTTATGAGAGTCGTGTGGGAAATGAGCTGCAGAGAGAGAGAGAGAGAGAGAGAGGAAATCAGTCCTTTCACAACTTTGCCGCTTTTCCATCCTCGCCTCCAGGGGTGTTGGTCAAGGTGTGATGTGGATTTATCACATCAATCGTGATCGGACCCTTTTTCTTCGAGGTAATGCTTGGTTCTGCTATTCAAACTCTTAGTGTGACGGAGGCGAGGTAGGATGATATATCATAGAATCGCATCATACCTAGACTGGCTGATAAACATTTATTCGAAGGTATGGCTTTTATGCAGGATGACGCTCCACCCCATATTGCTACACTTGTGAAAGATCTCTTGCATACCTCATTTGGTGAGGATCGCGTGCTAAGCCGCCACTTTCATCATATCTGGCCTCTCAGTTCTCCCAATCTCAGTCTGTGTAATTATTAGTTGTGGGTTACCTGAATTCGCAAGTCTACCGTGATTGTCCGACCTTATTGTGAATGCTAAAAGATAACATCCGACGGTAATTTCTCACCATACCTAGAGATACGCTGTACAGTGTTTTTCACAATATTGTCCCTTGACTACATGTGTTGTTGATGAATAACGTCCGACATGTTGAACATTTGCTATAAAGAACATAGTCTTTGCTAAAATCAGTTGTTAATCTATTTATTGCTTTTGTTATCATATGAAGCGTCATTTGTTGGCTGTTTTAAGCATTTTTTGCTTTGGATAAAACCCTAAGGCCTATGAAGCATGTATGTCAGTTTTTACCTATCTACCTACATTGTTCAGTGAATTATTAAATTTTCAAATGCTAACAGACTTTTGAGTAACTTAACCAATCACGAAAAATACGAAATGTTGGGTTGTTATAAATTATAAACAGCAGAAAGTTTGCTCTGATTTCTTTTCATATTCAATAAAAACGTTTGTTAACAATGATGGATGTTAAATTAAAAGAGTGAAAGAGAAATTTAAATGAACTGATTGTAATAACTAAGTACGTCATCTGTACATTGCTGTCACTTATCTAATTTCTAAAATTACGAGAATATAGGTTTAGTATACGTAGGGGTATTCATAAATAACGAGAATGATAACATTGCACGGGAACGTTTCATAATTACGACAATGCCACTAGACCTTATTAGCTTAGGATTTCCTACGCCTGTCTGTAAGTGGCATTAGTCTCAGACCGTTTAGTCCTTGATGCTGATATTTGTGTGCGCTGGTAGTTTTCTGCCATTTCTGTGATGTGCAATCTCAAAGAACAATTTGTTTATTGTTGAGGAAAACTGCATCTGAAACACCAAAGATGAGGCTACTGTCCACCGAACAGCAGAAAGAACGAAATATTGACGGAAGGCTATAAATAAAGATTCTTGATACATCTCTGAAAGATTTTTGAACAAACGGTTTTCATCTGACAGTTCCTGGGAAAGAACAACATGGCACTTGTGTCTCACTCCCACTACTCACCAAATGTTCTTTTCGCCCAGTGAAACATTTTTATACTTCCATAGAAATTTCTTGAAAAGCAATTCAGTGAGTAGAAAAAATCAATTCATTGGTGGGCATCTTTATGACAAATATTCTGTATCAAGAAACTAAAAACTATTTCCATGCTTTCAGCAGTGGACAAAACATTGAGATAAATGCTTTGATGTGGTGGAAAACACTTAAAAGAGGGGGACTAAAACGTGTACGCTTATGGTATAGTAGAATAATTGCTTAAAATAATTTTGGTTATTTTTGGGTGCTCTATTATAAGGTTACCAAGAATGATTTCAAGATTTCATCCAAGCAAACACAACGCCACCAAGAAAACCTATGCGTAGGAGCAGTGCCATAGTAAACTTAGATCCCTTTCGGCAATCTATAGTCTTTTATGAGGTAGTAAGGATAAGTGATACGGAAACATCAATGATGAGGACAATAAATAAAACGGAGAAAAGAGATGAATAGGAGAACGTGTCAGGACTGACTGTTCTATGCATACTTTTGGTGAACATATTACTGAACTGAAGTACTAAAGTCCTGATCTTGAACAGGGAGCTGAATGCAGCTATGTTCTGTGGTAGAATAACTGTGGTAGAATAATTACACGCAAGGCGGGTTTTAAAATGGCCCTTTTATTAAACAACTATTTACAGCCACTTCCCAAGTCGGAAGGGATAACAGAAAATAATGACCGCACTTGGGTCTAAACTGAACAATCAAATAATTTAAAATAAAGTTAAGTAGAAAATTAAGAAGTCGTTACTCTCAGAGCTATAAACGAGAGGTTGGCCTCTATGCTAAACTATCAAGGGTGCCTAGCAAGATTTAGCTAATACTAACACGCTTAGATTATTTCAATAAGTAATAGTGTAACAGCGCTAAGGCTTAAAATTTAAATACTAGCTAGTCAGCTGAACGTCGAACAGAGCCGCAGTGATCTGAGACTAAAAGCTCTCTCACACTGAGAAGTTCCTTGCTAACCTTTTAAATACCAAAACTTGGCTCCACTTCAAATTAGCATAAAGCTGAAACGCGTGTTTATTCTAACGGGAAGTTGAAATAAGAACTTACAGGAAAGGGAAAATTAACATAACACTTTGTTAGTTTAAACTAAAACCTTACAAACGTACAAAACGGATAGTGCCGAACATACATGTATATAACGCAGATGTTAAAAAGAGCTAAACGTCTTTTATACAGATGGATACTGACACTGTTGCACGCTATGCTTTCTCAAAGATCTGGAAAGAGATGAATGGGAGAACTTAGAAAACGGATAGTACCAAACATAGATGTAGATAATGCAGATGTTAAGAAAAGCTAGAAGTAGTTTGGACAAATAGATAACTGGTACACACTATGGATTCGTAAATACCTCCTGAAAACTACATCAAATGTACAGGAAGAAAAGGAATAATGGACCTACAGAGCAAAGTCAACAGCTATACATAGTTGGAGGAGAAAAAGAGAAATGCAGCAAATTCTCGTTAGCACGCGAAGTACCTCACAGATCACCAAAATCATTTACAGAACATTATCTAAAGTATCAATCACGAGAAGAAATCCAAATAAGAATTATTAAGGATACAGATAACTGAGATAACTGGCAACCCAAATGCAGCTGTATTTATAGAGTTGTCAAAGGATGTACGGAAGGTTTGAGATAAAAACCACTAGTAGGGCTATAAAAGTGCGTTTTTAGAAAAATTTCCCAAACTCGCCAGGTTGGCGGGATATGTCCAAATGTCGCTAACTCCTAAAACCTACGTCAGATGTACACCAAACAAATAGGTTCTTGAGGAGAATTTCTGATGATGTCTCAGATGTACTAATTAAGTTATCTTTACAACTCAGGATTTCCAAATTTTAATATGAAAGTAAGTGTGTTTTTATATTAATGTTATTTTAAAGCTAAGTAAATGTATGTATGTGAAGTAATAAAGCCTCTTTTTATATTGATTATAGTCACAGAAATTTTGTATTCTCATGGCTTGTTAAACAGTTTGTGTGACACATATTCGCTCTAACAGGGTTCAAGAACGTAGTTGATGAATTTGAATTAGTTAAAAACTTGAATTTGATAGTGAAATCTGACTTTGTGAGTGAAACTATACTAGTAAATGGTAGTAAAGTTGGAAATTTTTATAGTAATTACAACTGTAGGAACATTCTATGGTATTGCTATCCATGTGAGATCTTCCTTTCAAGCAAGCTAGAAAATTAAGTTCTAAAACAAAGTGATAACTTTATTTACAGAGAACGGAAACGAATCATATAAACAGGATCTTACAAGAAATGCTATCTCGTCATACCTAAACGAGTCAAATATTTATTTTCTCAAGAGAATCAATACAAAAAAATCTGTGTGTTCCCCGAGATTGCCATTCGTTGAAGACTAAACAATCAATTTTCTTTCTTGGATTCCACATTACCAAAAACCAAACAACTCATACCCATCTTTTGCCTAATAATTGAGCAAAGTACCATCTTTAATCTTTATTGTCAAAAATTAAAGGTTTAATTAGAAAAGAGCGAATCAAATTTAAATGCGTTACAAATGAAATATATTTGTATTAAAATTAAATAGTAAATATGTTCATACATGAAGATAAAAAATAAATTATTGTGGCAAGTTTATAAAAAAATTCGAAAAAACGCAGATATTCATTAATACAAAAATAAAGGCATCAGTATCAAATGTTAGTTTGAAAAACAAAATAAAATTAGTTCCCTCAGGAATTCTAACCGAACCAACAAAAACGGATGCAATGATGCAATGGAACTTTCAAAATCTTAAAATGAGTAAGATTTTGCTGATAGGAATTTCAATGTTATTCCAGACCTGCTTTTCAAAAATTAAACAAAAAAGGAGATTTTTTGAATTTGAAAACAAAGTTGCACCAGATTGATTATAGCTAATAACGCAGATGAAAAGTTCAGAATTTTAACCAAGAAAGCACAAACCTAGCTGAATAATTAGTATTTTAGAGTCTATCAGGTTTTTGTTTTGAGCAAGAAAAGTGTACTCGCAGAGATTCAGACTATAAATCTTCCATTTGCTGATTGGTCATGCAAACCACCTACACTACTACAGCATGCAAAAGGGAAGGCAATAATTCTTCCTCCATTTAAAAAGCAGCTGTGGAGAGGCCCCACTATTCTAGACGGTGACCAGTTATCTTTCACCGCATTTTATACGGGGCCAGCTTTAGAGATATTTTTATACTCTTTTGAGCCAGAGAATATGAGAAGCCAATATTCCCTTTGCCAAGATTTGAACTACGAATATTTTACTTGTTAGCTGGACGGGCTAAACGTGACACCTCAAGAACACGCTTTAGGAAATGTAGTAATTCCTTATATATATTTATATATATTATATTTTTATACCAATATTTTTTATTTTTTTTTAAAAAACACATATTTTTATAAAAATTCAGAATTTAAGACGGAGCTTCATAAATGCTAAGCTTCCTCTTATATATTTATCATATCTGGAAAAGATGTGCAAACAAATTAAAATCTACTAATTATTTTGGGAAAAGGCAGCGAATAAAAATCTAAATGTTGCTGCATGAAGTTCAGAGGATGAAGAGGACACTAGTTGAAAGTAAATGCTATCATTAACACAAACTAAGCTATACTGAAAAAGAAGAAAATTAGAATGCATTATTTACTATTAATATATAGAATAGCAATTATTGTTGCTATTCTATATATTAATAGCAATTATTGTTACAATTATTGTTGTTACCAAACTTACTTATCTGAAAACGATCAGCGAAAACCGACGGCATTCATAGCTAGAAGTCACACGCACCTGCCGTTGACAAGAGTTTTGATCACCATACAGGTGACAGTTCGACTTTAGTTCGGTTCTGCCCCCAATTTTGAGACACAGCCTCCTAGGAAGACGCATCCCACCCTCTCTTCCCTTACTACACACTCTCGAGAGGACTTTAGATTCGCCGCATATTTAGAGTGCAGACACTCTACATTTCCAAACATCCATATCTTCTCCAGGATTCGAATCCGGACTACGGCAGTGAAGTCACTAACCACTATCTCGGTTGGGCAGCATACCTTTTAGCAGCTACTGATTCATATTTTTGATAATCCTGAGATGAAGAGTTTGGAAATTTATTAAATTTTAGAATTTAATAATGTTTCTTTCAGTAATCGTTTATTTACTTTAAAAAGATTTTTATAATAAGCTTTTTTGCTGAAATCCAATGAACGCGTCTTAAATTATTGAATTAGAATTATTGAAGCTTTGAATTATTGATTATTCAACAGGAGCTAGAAAACTTTGAAGACAAATGCATAAGCTTCGAAATACGCCCATCCTGGTATACGACGCGTTCAGATTCAAAAGCGTTTCTTTAGTAAACGATATTTGTCTAGAATACGACTTAAATTCGATAATCACAATGGTGCGGACTGCCTTTGTTCACGTCTTTCGAGACAAGTCTGTCTTAGAGTATTTCTTCACGACGCCTCTTTCGAGACTGCCCATGAGCTTCAGTATGTCTGTGGCTACTATTCGGTACATAACTCGCGCTATAACTTTGAATTTTTCCGTGATTTTGTGTTTTTCTACCCTAAATATTTTGTGATTTCGTCGAAAATGAGTTTTAAGATAATTAACGCGAACCGCCAAACAACGAAGGAAAGGGTTGCCATGGAGGCGAAAAAAACGAGATTGTCGGAAAATATGAAGAGGCTATTCGTATTTTTAACTTGGCTATTGCATACGTATGACGAGCAGAATGGCGTCTAGGATAATAAAACTCAAAAAAGACGATATTAAATCGACTAACGTTGCGAAGCGGGGGAAATCGATTAACAAATACAAAGGAAAGATTTTAGAGCTTGTTACGGAATTGTTTTTCTTCTAGTTAACAGAAAATCATTCATTGCAGTATGTATTATAAGGTATTTTCCCCGCCTTCTGAGCATGCCCTCGTAGTGTAGTGGTCAGCACATTCGGCGCGATTCGAGAGCTTTGTGGTTCGAGTCCTGGCGAGGACATTGCTCATTTTTCGTCTCTCTTGCTTCTAAATAACCTAATGTCTCTACACTTGCGTCCGAACTAAAAAAGGTGGTGGATGATAATTCTCCACCACCAGGATTTGGCGAGTGGGGCCCCTAATCCCCAGTCGCTCTTTAAAAGGGGAAGTAAATAAGGTATTCTCCCGCCTTCTTAGCATGCCTTCGTGGTGTAGTGGTCAGCACGCTCGGCACGTATTCGAGATACCCGTGGTTCGAGAGTCCCTGCGAGTCCGGCGGAATTTTCTCGTCTCCTGCTTCGAAATAACCTGACTTATCTATAATATTTCATTCGCAGCATTTTCATTTTAATATTAAACAGTGTTATAATAACAACAGGATTTTTGTATAAGAATATATTAATTATTTTACCATTATTTCTTCGAAACATTTGTTTGGTATACATCCAGTCTTATATACGTCCCAGGATAAATAACGTACACCGAGGTACCACGAGGTGTAATATATTGTACCTCTACAAACAAAAGGAAACGGACACTGAGTATTTTCCTCATAAAATGCAGCAGATATATTTTTAAACTGATGCTAAAACAAATAGTGCATAATACTTAAATTTTAAGTTCAAGTCAGTATGTTTCTTTTGCATTTGTATTAGAGTTGTTACGAAACCAACAGAGTACGGAAAACACACAACAGCGATAAGTCACAGAAGTGGAGCATACCCGACAGATTTACTCTAGGGGATTGTTACAAACTTATCAAGAGCGGGTGAGAAATAAATAACGGTTAGACTACATTTCCAGCGAATAAACGTTTGTTTACACTCCCTTATCCTAAATGCGCTAAACAGAATATTGAATGACGAATTTAAAATGAAACGGTTTCATTTCAGAATCTAAAGCACGCATATACGTATGTAATGAATGCTGTACATAACTTGAGATTCTTTACTGTGTATATAGCACCATAAAGCTCCGTAGTTACATACGATGCACAGCGGAGAAGTAAAACGTAAGAGACGAGGCAGCAAGTTCAACATATAATTTTATTCTTTGACAACTAATTTTTAGGGCACAAATTCTTCTTTACACATGATTATTATGAGTGAGATACGCAACTCACAATTTTATATAACTTGGCATATCCTTAGACAATGGATGATACAATGGAGAGACGAGCAGCGAGTGTTACTATAGCGAGAGGAAGGCAGGAAATTAAAGTGTGGAGTTTAGCAATGCGGTATTTATCCAGTCGGTTTGTTTGTTTAAATTTTGATCTGTGATTAGATAAGAGCTGTCGCATTACAAAATTAATAAAATAGCATAATTCGGATTAATTTTCAGATGACTCACTTTCGATTCTTATACTAGTAGTTTGAGGACGGGAAGCCAGATTTAAACGAGGAATAAGAAACACTATTGCTAAAATAAAGTTAGTAGTTTTCTTTCATATTTTATAGCTTACACACACACACACAGATATATATGTAAGAAACAACAAAATACGATGGTGCTGTTTTAAAAATAATTGGCGACCTCAAAATTAACTATCCTAGATTTGGTTCTCTCCCCCTAAATTCGAGATCTTTACATGTTATGTAACAACCGAAAATTAACCAATCATAGCTTAGCAATACTTTGTGCACCTATATAGTATAAATAATACTTCGCGAGACAATTACGTCACTTCATTCTTTTCCCTAACTTCCGCCACCGCTAATATTTCCCAGCTGCTCTGCTTGTTCGTCTAAAATGATGTCGCCTCCGTTAACCTGTGTATATAGGAAATTTTTGTAATTGTTTATGATAAAAAAGTACATTGTCTAAGGAGAATTATTCTAATGGGCCTAGAAATAAAGATGTTAATTACATGTACGTGGTTTGGTATCAAGATCTTCTTCCTTTCTTGCTACTCTGTCATCACGACTATACATTAAATTACCACAGCTAAAAGTGGCGCATTTGTCCAATATGGAAGTCGCCATGAAGAAGGGTTTGGTTTAGTTTAGAAAATTTCAGTTCTCAAAATTGTGAGTTTAGGTTCCGGATTAGTTACATCATAGTGTTACGCAAGCCATGCGAGATGGATTGATCTAGAAATGGCGCAATCCAGAGAAGTTATTACGATTTTTAGAATAGAGAGGAAGAATTAAGTGGAATTAAAGGGTTAGTCTAAATTATAATTTAATTATATATATATATATATTATATCTTACGCATTAAGTATATACAATGGTCATCAAAATTGAAGGATAATAAAAAATATCACTAAGTTAATGTCACAACCAATGCCAAATGCTATAATTATTTATGTTAATTAAATACAATTGAATACAAAATTGCACATACGTTAGCTCTAGAAATATAAAAATTCGGTGATTGACAATAAG
The DNA here is from genome assembly GCA_000611955.2 of Stegodyphus mimosarum. Lineage (NCBI taxonomy): Eukaryota > Metazoa > Arthropoda > Arachnida > Araneae > Eresidae > Stegodyphus > Stegodyphus mimosarum. Next base: position 343,932 of record KK122580.1, on the reverse strand, counting down.
GTGCTCAATGGACACATGTTGGAATTCTGGTCTACCGTTTTTTTTAAAGTGAATGTGGTTTCTTAGAGTGATCAGTATTCGGTAATTATGGCTCAAAGGCATCATTTAAGCGAAGGCCGAAAGCGGCGAATAATTGGTAGAATTGAGGGAGGTCAAACACAAATGGTGGTCGCCCAAGATTTGAATATCCCTCAAAGTGTCGATCAAGTGTCTGGAGCTGCTTTTTAAGCATTACATCAATTGATAGACAGCCTGGTTAAGGACGACGAAGAGCAACAAATGCATCAGAAGACCGTTTCTGTCGTTGTCAGCTCGAAGAAACCGCAAAGACAGTACAACAGATTTGGTTTTAGACCTGCAGACTGCTACAGAAACTCGAATTAGCTCTTCTACTGAGCACGAAAGCTTAACAAGGTATACGAGAAAACCAATGGTTTATTTCCCACTCCAGCTTCAGAGGGGCCCGTTTAAACTGGTGCCATCGTCATGTTCAGTGGAGCCAAGACGACTGGCCCCGACTACAGTTTACTGATGAGTCTAGCTGTAGTCTGAACAGTGATTCTAGACGTGTTTTGATCTGGAGAAGGAAAACGTAACTTGCCTTCCCTCGTCCGTGAAATATTGCGTTTCCACGACCGCGGTTTAATGTTTTGGGGAGGAATCATGGTAAATGGCCGTACCGAGCTGCGTATCTTTCAAGGAGGTTCTATAAGTGCTCGGAAGTATGTGGAGGAGGTATTGGAACCCCAAGTTAGACTGTGCAGGGGTATTGTTGGTTCAGAGCTTTTGCTAATGGATGACAATGCTCGGCATTATCAAGCATATGTGGTCACAATACTTGCAAACAGAAGATATCACTCCAATGAATCGTCCACCTTATTCACCCCAGTTGAACCCATTTGAATATGTGGATGCCTTAGGGCGCCGAATTTCAACTCTCAAAATTCCTCTCCGGAAAGGAGCTGAAAAGTATACTTTTAGAAGAATGGGGTGCAATTTAAAAAGACTTGATCAACACTTTGGTAAAGTCTATGAAATGAAGATGTAAGGTATGCATGTCCGTCCCAGGTGACCATACACCATATTTAAGAAAAATCTTTTCGACATCAGGTGATTTAATTTTCCCAGTTTCCATAAATTTGGTTCTATTTTCAGTATAATAATCAACTGCCTAACATTGCATTTTGTGTTAACTAGCGTTTCTGTACAAATTTCTACACTGATGTGCAAAACTTAACAAACTTAAGCAACAGGTATTCTTTTTGCCATAAATTCAAGAGAATTCATCTGAGAGACATGAAATTCAGAAATCAGAGACAGTATTTTATATTTAAACGATGACGAAAGCATAGTTGGGCAAAAATGAATACAATGCATACACTAAGGAATCAAACAGAAAAGGCTTCGTTAAACTCATAGTATCGTTACAGACGATTGTCTGTACAAGAGGAAGAATAACAAACAGATGTTCCTTAGTACGGGATATGCCCTTTCCTTACTGTAATGGTTGCTTCGCACCGTCTCTCCATACTAAGCGCCATATTGTTCAACAGATCTTGAGGTAAGAGGGCCCATTCTTCAATCAGCATTTGTTTAAGTTGTTGAGTGTTCACCGGAGGGAGTTTTAGGATAAGGCTTTTATTTGTATGTTTATTGTGACTTTAATATGTTATTGGAGAACACAGGAAAATATACTAAAAAAATTAATTATTGTCATATCTGATTTAATTTGAAGAAATAAATACTAGAGATTTTCTTGAAATTTAATACCGATTATTGTGTTTTTGTTATGTTTAAGTTACACATTTGGAGATGCATACAGTAAGTTCACGAGAATCAAGGTTCATGGGTTGTTTTCGTAAAATTCACAACGAAATGAAAATTTTTCAGCTGTTTAGCTTTGAGGCAAATTGTTAACTTTGTTCAGTAGTGTTCCTCCCATAAGGCACTACGATAGAAAATGGTGCTTGTGATAAACATCTTGGATTTACTTAAATATCTGAAGAAGATTAATGTTAGTAGAGAGAGATACAGGCCTAGATGGACGTAGACAATTCTATTCCCGTCCCAGATTTTTAAGATGACGACGAAATAATCGGATATGTAACGAGATATGAGGAAGATGAGAATGAAGTGGGGAATGAAACTGAAGACGACATGCAGAGCATTACGAGGGAGGAACGTGACAAAGAGCTGCAGGCCTTCGTAATGTTTGCCGAGAATCTATATTCGTAAATGATTTTATGAAATATCATTGTACACATGGCGAATTCTAAAAACTAAAGAGAAAATCTTGTAAACTAGCAGACATTCGAAGTAATGCGCCATCATACTAAGAAATTCATAATTTCACGTGATAATAAATATGACAACTTTAAAACGCCGTTGGATTTTGCTTTTCTGAAATATAAAATCATGTTATGTGTTTTAAATAATCTGTACGATTTTCAGTGACATTTATTTAATTTCGGCGGATACATCAAAAACACCACTGAAGGACTTCTAAAGCTGCAATATCTACAGATTGCATCGTAGAATACAAATAAAACATAAGTAAAGAAAGTTCTAGGAAAACATATTCAATTATCCTTCAGATCCTTTTATCGGGAATCAGCGCGGGCCCATTGCTGCCGATTATAAAGGATTTTATTGTATTTTTGGAGAAAAAACAGAGATTCGAATTGGGGTATAGTGATTCAGAGGAATTTGGCCGCTTTTTAATACATCAAATTTTTCATGATTAAAATAAAGTAAATTTGTACTACTGATTTACTTGAGATGCCGTATGTTTTTCAGTACTCAAATAATAATCTGAAAACTGGCCAAAAAAAAAAGGAAAGGTTTCAGATTTTAAATTACGTCCAAAGGCGCGTTTTTTAACGTTTTTTGTGTTATTTGGGCTTCCAGATGCCCACATTCGGGAGGAAACGCATGTTATTCAAACTTGGATGGCTCTAGGCACCGTTATTTTATCACAATGCTAGAAACATACATACATTTATGCAGATTCTTGATTATTTAATTTCTTTAAATAATATAATCCAGGGCGATAATGTTTGGGGGCAACAATTTGAAAAGTGAATCGGACATTTATAGTGAATCAACGCAAAATGCCAAACCGAAAACAACAGTTCTTGAGAGACAAACGAAAAAAAAAAAAAAAAAAACTTGGAAACAAATTTATATATTCGAGGCATAGTTAATTTAGTTATAATGAAAACGCTTAAGTGGCTGGTTCTGAAATCCATTCATCAGAGTTGCATCTATCGCATTTTTAATCACAAATTATTCAAATTAAATATTTCATGGGACGGTGATTGGTTTTTCTTATTACTTTGAAATTACCTCTCTCTTATTATTTTTAGGAAACATTGTTTTACCTGATTAGGAAATGCATTAGAAACTATAACTTTTCACGAACTATGAAAAGGATTTCCCTGCACTATATTGACCAGAAGTCTACAGCTGTTAAATCAACATGCAAGTTTACCGAGCTGTTTTCACGCTTTGCTTCCTATTCGAAAGAAATAGAAAATTTAACTAATTAATTAACTTAATAATTAATTTTAATAATAGATTTCATGAATAGGATTTTCACTGAAAATAACAATACAGTTTATAAAGCTGCTGATAACAAGTTAAATACAATATAAATTAAAGGAATATTATTTATTGGTGGAAAGTTTATTGCTGAGGTTTAAAGTTATTAAAGAAATTATCGTAAATTGAACAAATTAGAATTTTAGTGATTTGTTTATTTATTCCTATATCTGTTAACAGCCTTTTAAACTACTTCTAGGAATTTAAGACTGTCTGCTAAAAATCTGTAGTGATATATTTTTCGGGGAATGTTTTTTACTTACTGTAAATGTTTCTTCCTAGCAACCTAGTTTACCTTACTAGCTAGTTTTACCTTACTGTAAATGTTTCTTCCTAGCAATATTGCTATATTCACTGAAAAACAAAAATTACAGAAATCTAATTGCTTAAACTAACGTCAGAATGGTTTAATGTTGAAAATTTTGCAGCTAGAAGTAAGATATTAGCTAAATAAAATTTATAATACTGCAAATGCTTATGAAAATTATATTAGTTGTGTATATGTTAAATAAAATGTATTTTAAATTACAGGGTGCTTGAAATATGGCAAAAATTTAAAGGCAGACAGAGGAGATCGAAAAAGGCAGATTTTGTAATAAAATGTGCGTGCTAAATTGCCAGCTTGAAGTGCTACAGGACGCTGCTGAGCGGCGGATAAAAGGATTAAACTGGCGTAAATGATCGTTTCTAGTGCGGGTTTCGAGCCGATGTGTGTCGCTACACGATCGTGAAGCTTGCAGCCATGAATTTATCTATGGAACTACAGCTAAAGTGAAGCAGCTACTAAAAAGAGGTTCAATAAGGGATTCTCATGAGCTATGAGCAGCTGCTCTTTTTCTGTCTGCAGTTCTTCACATCAAACACATGCCAGCGAGCTGCGCTTTTGGGTAACTATTATACCCCTCAAAATCCGCACAGAAAATGACAAATAACGCCCCCAGAATGCTTTTACACTAGACACGTTTAATGTAAATTCGGATATTGTTATCGCACTGCCGAAGTCCTGCCCATTTGTAAACTAAAACATGGAAAATACATCGCTTATTAAGAACAACTGGTCAATTAATGTTATCAAAATATTATAGAATGAATATTTTGAACTGCAGCAGTGTCACCAAATAAAAGAAAAAATCACCAAAAAGGTTAAAATAGAGTTTAGAAATTGCCCAATGACACAGACATGTCGCCAAGTAAGGGATTATATCATCAAGCACCTTGAGTTTGATTAAAGGCAACAATTAAGTCTTGGAAATGAGTCTCTGTAAAGAAAATAATGAACTGTTTTAAGCATTCCAATCTTTAAATAAATGATGAAATAAAGTTTAGGTTAACTTAATATGACGAAGCATATGATGGCTGTTTTCCTAATGGAAGGAATTCTTTCATAGAGGACTTTCTATGATGGAATAAAGGAAGTTGAATAATTAGAAACGTCTCCAACTAACATGAATTGTGAGGATTTTAACGATTGAGTGGAAACTGATAAAAAAACTCGCAGTATCAACGAGCAAAAGTATACCTGCCTGTCGCTCTCTGAAGCTAATACAAGGAATCTAGTAAGAAACGTACTCATTTCCCGGCCGACACGCTGGCATGCCAGAACGTTTTTTCGTTCACCTCCGGCCGTCACACATTTGTGCCAGTGTCCCGCAACGTTTTAGAAACTTTAACGTTGGCACAAGATAGCACTGTATGTCCATATGGTTTCAGATACACGTAGATTTGATCTACTACTCAAAATGAGAGTAACATGACTCACATACACGTCGTTTTTGATTATATAAACATAAGGGAAAAGGAATGTTTCCGAATAGGCTCTTTATGAAAGTTCTTTAAGCTATCATATATGTTAAAATTACCATTTAAATATCTTTTTCCTTTACTTTACATGAAAATATATATAAAAAATTGCTCACTTTGAGAAATAATTTTTGACAGCGCTATTCAAATAACTCCAAAGTTTTAATTGGTAAAATACATTGATGAACTTTTAAATTAATAAAAACATACAAGAAGGTCTGTTTACAAAAGTAAAATCTTTCACCTGAACTGAAGGTAGATACTCAGTGAGCTAAGTCTCTGACAAAATGTCCAGATGAGAATCACTAGACATACCGCTTTCTAACTCTTCAGAAAATGAATCATCACGTTCATTCATATCACTAATTGGCTCATTTGTCATTCGTCTGATAACGCTTGCTTGCCATAATAAATTGTAGTCATATAAGGTATATAAAGTAAACTGAAGGCTTTCCGAAATAAAAGCAATGCAAAAACTTAATAGAACTTCACATAGTAACCCTAGAAGACTATACATGATAGAAAAAGAAGAATACAAAAAGGATTCGAAGGGATATAGAAACGTGAATGTTTATAACACGAGAAAACGCTCTGGAACGTCAGAATGCCGGCCGGGAAATGAGTGCGTTTCTTGCTTCTTCATAGTTTAAGGATTAATAGTAAAACAACCCTCCGGCCCTGGACAGACACTCGCGAAAGAGACTGCCGGCTTCAGCTATAAGCGCGCGTTCGCGAAAAGGTTAAGTATTAAGACTACGGGTACAGCACTGGTCAAATAATTTCTTGAAACATTATGAATATGTACAATTCATAAATGAACTTTTTGCGTAATAATTTGAGATAATCAACTATTAGTTATTCATCCGCTATTAATTAACTTTTGCATAAAAGTTTCAGATTATTAACTCTTTTTCCTAATTAAATACGAAAGTAAGTATTATATGTTTCTAATTAAATTTATGTCAAATTAATTAAATTGCACTGCTATTTTTGTCAATGGTCTTTTCATTCGAATCCTTTGATATTCTGTAATGTTATCATTCGGTTATTATTATCAGAACGGGCATGGCCAAATGTGATCACATTAAGGAACACCTACTGTATCTTAAATGCAGTAGCGGTCTGTACTATACTAACACCATTCGGAAGCACACATTCCATTATAAAATCTTTTTTTTTAAAGATTGTATGTACCACATTCAGTCCTTATAATTTTCGTTTTGTAATTGAATTGTCATATTCGGTCAATTATGTGTTCTTTTATATTTTTGCCGGATATTTTCTGAGCACGTTAAATATCAGTTAAATATATTTAAAGATGGAACGAATCCAAATTTGTCTAAAAAATTAGGAGTCCTTTATATGAGAAAGGTAGAAGATGAAATAACAGTACTTCTGTTTAATATTAAAAGCTTTTAATTAAATTATAATTTAAAATCTACATCAAAAGAAAAAACAAATTTAAGAAGATAGTTTTTAAAAAATACACCTATTTTGGAAGTGTTAAGACAACAAGAAAAAGGGTAATGTTCATAAATTTGCAGAGCTAGTTTTGAAGGTTTAAGTGTAGAACGTTTTTCTTCAGCTGAAGAAGGGCAACTGACGGAGGAGAAGCATGTGCTCAGGCAATAACAGTAAGAGGAAGGAAATCAATTTACTGGCGGCATCTATTGATAAATGTATAAGTTTATATGGAATAACTTCCTTAAAAAATGAAGGTAAAGAAGAATTTGAATTGAGATCATTAACTAGAGCTGAAAACATTTTATGAATGTGAAACGCCTCTAGAAAATCTAGTTTTCCAGCGAAAGAAGGATGTTTTGGGAATAACTGTGGCTGCCGAAAAATGGAAAATGTGATTTTCTGATCAGCGGTATTAGGCAGCAGAGGATTTATGTGTTTCGTTTTCCTCTTGTTCATGCTTCGTGTTCTGTAGCGCGAAATTTTACGGAATTCTTAGCTTGACTAAAGTAAATTAAACCACGTTGTCAAGGAATTCTATTCACAGGAGTACACCAGAAGTTTGTATTATTCGAAATGAGGTTTTTAAAAATGGAACTGAAAGTTTTATTGCATTGATCCGAAAGTTCTATACATAAACCTTCGAAATTAGTACCGAGAATTTATGAATATTTTGCTGATTCTTGTTCTCTTGGCACCAGCACTTTCAATAATCGTTATTCGGTACGTTATTTTAGTTAAGATCCATCTAAGATTATTAAAAAGCTGCTGATGAAATTTATTAAATGAAGTGTATAATTAAATTGATAATTTCTTGAGACTCATTTTCTTAATATAATTTCGAACAAAATAATTGAGTAAGTGTTCAGAGTTTTTACGCTTTTCGAGAATCTTTCTAAATTAAAGAAGATGTAGAGGGAGGAAGTAAAGTTATTTCACTAATTAATATAGTCAAGTACTAATCACGGAATGTTAAATCTGAACCAATATCGTTAATGGCACCCGTTGACGATCACCAACATTGCGAAGAGAGGGTATCCCAGATCCGCTGAAATCACAATAGTTGCACGCATTATTATTTTTTAAAATGGATAGATAAAATTTTTGGCTTCAAATAGATGACAATAAAACAAACTTTTCTAAAAGTTTGAGTTAAAACATTTAAAACTTTTTAAGGTTAAAAGATTGAAAAAGATTCGAATGAGGAAAACGTTTTGAAGACACGATTTTGTGAACCAAAATATTTTCCTAGATATATTCTCAAAAAAGATAAAGATTTAAATTGTAAAAAGGTGCATTTATTATAATCGCTCAATATGTTAAGCAATATAATTCTAATTTAGAATGCAAATAAAGATTTTAATGTCACATCGAATGGCAACATTAAAGGAACTGGCTAGTTGCCATGCCATTTGAAAGACTGATTAAAGACCTCATATGCAATGATAACACTTGCTAATTCGAAAGGATGACAGGGGTATGGTATAGTAATATAACTGGTTAAACACTCTGAAAGCGAAGAGTTAAGAAGTTTTTATTATCAAAGTTATTAAAGAAAATCGGATATTAATTGAAAGAATAAAAGTATCCTATATTTGTTTTTCATCGCAATGTATTAAAGAAAATCGGATATTAATTGAAAGAATAAAAGTATCCTATATTTGTTTTTGCTCATCGCAATGGGAATGACGAGATCTTTCAAGAATATATATATATATATATATATATATATTTAAGATAAGTGCATTAGGCTATTAGTTAATGAAAGCTGCGAAACTTGATATATCTAGAACGGTGAATGAACTGAGAGTTCTCTGTTACTCTCATAATATTAAAGCATAATAAAGAATTCTTACTGAAGCTCGGAAAATATTATTTTACTAATCTTTTCCTGCGATATGTTACGATTTTGCAATATACCGTCCATCCAATGGGAGCTTGGCCTTCTTTGCAAGATCAAAAAATTGTGCTTAAGAAGACTGAAGAATTTGAGTTTACTAGTAAATGTAGTAAGAAGGGACAGATTTAAAAACACTGAAAGTCTTTTCACGTATACAAAAGTCTTTATCACGCCTTTATTTTCGCAACCGTTGGTTCTAGGCATATGTTAATAATTACAAGAAAATTTTAAATGAGGCAAAGATTCATATTTGGAATTTTTAAATTAAAAAAATTAATTTGATAAAAATTATGAAATCCGATATTTTAGTTGTTCTTAGTCCCCATACTTACATTTAACAAACGTTTGCATTCGTTATAAGCCATGAAACACAAAATGTTTGACTCCCGTACAACAAAAAATGACAGAGATATTAAAGTTCGGGATCATCATTATTTAGGTGCCCTACAAAAACTAAACAGCAAAATGATTGCATTTGTAAGTAGCGTAAAATAAAATATCATTATAGAAAGTAAGAGATAGTAAGAGATTAAGTGAAGAACATTTGCTTGCAGATTATAAAGTTTAGTACTGATAAATACATTTTTTTCCAAAATGGACATATTACTAGCAGAATTTTGATTTTAGAAAACATTGTTCGGCTTCGCTCGCTTTTACAAAATCACTCGCTTTTACAATTAAATATATTTAAGTAGAAATAATTTTCTACCTACATTTTTCGGCATTTTCCGAGTCTAGTGTTTAAGTATAAACTGAGATAGAAATGGCCCTTAGTTAAAAGATAAGATAAAACAGCCAGTACATATCAAAAGGCATATTTTCAAAACACCTGCATCAAAACGTTTGAGCATGAAATCACATGCTTAAAATTTTGTTATAAATATTATGTGACGTCATCTACAGAAGGCCATGTATGTATCAATTTTTGTGACTTCCTGCTCCTTATTAATGCTACGCATGTTTGAAACTTTTGCTGCATAATTTACGTAATTTTACTTGCTTTGCATTTGAGATGAATTTTGAAGCATAGAAGATTTAATTTGAACAATTATTTCATACTAGTCTTCAGTTATTGCTATTTCTCGAACTAATGCAAGGGATACAATAAGTTTCGGAAGAATCCAATAAGTATTCACTTTGCCAAAACCAAACCTACCAACTGGAAACAAAAGCCAAAAGAAAGATTTTAGGCAATGCGATAAACAGACTTTCTTCTTAAAAATGTAAGAGCGCTTAGTCCCAACGGATATCCCAAAAGTAGAAGCTTCTTTTGTTTTCTTTCCCTTTCTGAAAAATGGCTGTTGACCGGTATATAAGTTTTTCGGTGAGTACTATATATGCACGTGCGTCTGTGGCTGAAGGATAAGTTAAAAAATAATCAAATTTTAGAAAATTTTTTCTGATATTTTGAATAAAGTCAGGATTTTCACTCAACATGAACTAATGTTATTTTAAAATAATACAGAATGAAAATTTAGAACTGCTTCATTCTATAAGTTATTCTCACCTAAAAACAGAACTCCTTAAAAACAAAATGATTGGTTTGGTTTATTTGATTATGGCGAAGCACTCGAGGGCTATCTGCCTAAAGGAAGGAATAACTTCGTGGAGGACTTTCCAAGGGAAACTGGCTCATATATATGTTACACTAGGGACAAACCAAGAAAACGTTCATCAGCCAGACCGTTTGCTGAGATTTGAACCTCGGACTGAACTAACAGTGTTCAGCGACTTTGATTCTCGGCCGCTTTTGGATCCAAAACGAAATAGTAAAATAAATGGAGTATTAGGCATCACCATTAATTTAAACGCATGAAAAGTAAAAGCAATACAATCCATAAAATGGATATTCCTAATTATACAAATAATAAACAGAAATACACGATACTTCTCCTTATCCGCTCTCGTTTTAACCAGTCTCTGCTTTAACAGACCATATTTTCATCAAGATGGTTTCGCGAATAAAATTAACGTGATCGATGTTTACGAAATAGGCCGGAATCTGCATTCAGCATAATATTTAGTTAAAAAAATAAAATAATTTGAAATAAAAGCTCTTTCAAACATACTCCTAAAAAAGCTGCCAAACTTACAGTTTAGTTAGTGGTTGCTATCTCTGCCTTCTGTATGGTAGTCGCTTTGTGTACATATTTTACATTCCTTATTTTTTGAAAATTTATATAAAGATGAAATAAAATTTTAAACCAAATATACACATGTTTAATAAGTATTTATATGTAAAATAAGGGCATGCTTTTTAATCTGATTTACAACTTATGAGAGTTACTTTGAATCCTCTTCAGATCAACTAGCCATTTGTTTAAGTGACCCAACGTTCAACCCTATAAAAGCCGGTTAAATGAAATCTACAGTAAATAAAAGTACCCCGGGAAGAAACGTGACGGGAAATAAAAAACGAGAAAGATAATTTTGTCCTTTATCTTATTTGTTTTTACATAACTAAAATTGAATAATACTGTATCGATTTCGATGACGTTCAGGTATAGATCCCTTTTCTTCAGGAGCAAAAAAATTATCTTAGCAAATTCAGAAGTGAGTGACCTATTTATGATCGCCACTGAAATCATCAAGAGTTTAATTCAAAATTTGCACAAAATTAAAGTTGCATTTTTGCCTAATTTCAACTCTTGACAGTTTTAAATGTCTGTTTTTTAATACTCAGTTTCTAATTCATCATAGCATTAAAATATAAATTTCAGGTTCGTCTCCAAAATTTGAAAGTTTCAAGGTTATTAAAACCCTTTTTGATAGCGAGAAGAAAGTAATTACTTTTGTAAAAAAACATTGTCTAAGAATTCACGAATTATTAAATTTAGAAGGTTTCTGGATTATTTAAAAAATTATCTTAAAGTTTCTGGACTTCATATTTATAATGCTGAACTACTGAGATATGTATAAGGTATTTCTACCGCCTTTTTAACATGCTTTCGTGGTGTAATGGCCAGCACACTCGGGGCGTATTCAACAGGTCCGAGTCCCAACGAGGCCATTGCTCATTTTTCACTTCTTCTGCTTCCAAAATATTCTAATCTCTACATACGTAGTGGTAAAATAATTAAGAAAAGGAATAATATTAAGTAAGCTATAAGAAAGCTTCACTGATTTTAAAATTGTGTGCATATATTTAAAAACGTATATCTATTGATTTTAAAATTGTGTCAACAACAAAATATATTTACAATTATATCTATCTATTTTAAAGAGCTTTGATTTAAAGAGATATATATTTTTTACTTTTATGCAATTAACGATTAATTTTACACTGTTCAGACTCTCATTTTCGTAAATACTCAAATACGTATTTAATTCTAAGAAATAAATCCAACATTTTCTATTGTTACCACATCCTACGGTCGGCCAGGGCCTTTCTTAGAACTCTGTCACTACTCAGTTCTTTGCTTAGTTAGAGCTCGCTCCCTACGGTTAATAATTTTAATAATGTCAGTGTCACTATAGATGTCATCCAATCATCCTAGCATAGCTTTCCCATCGCAACATTTCTTGTTTTCCCATTGATTTATAGGTAAAATTTTAAATATTAAAGAAGAATTCTTTCGACAAATAGTACAATCAGCAAATTTCGTACGGTTAATTTTTGTGTATTTGAAAAATCCCTTTTTTATATAACTTGTGTAACTTGTTGTTTTCATCAGTGTTACCACAAGTCGCCAGTGTTTACAGCACCAAAGATTTTCCTTAGATTTTCTTTCAATTAAATTACATTCAAAGGGGCGTTTTTTAACGTTTTGTGTGTTACCTTCATTTATTAAATACCATGTTCTTCGCACTTAAACCATAAAATTCAATTCAACAACAATATCGCAAAATAATTTTAAAAGGAGTGTATCTTTCGAATTTCTGATACACAGTTCCGCGCGCTTTAGATAAAAAGGTTTTTTCGGAGTGTTGCCATAGCTCGCTTTTAAATCGTTTGAGTTTGTTCATAAAAAATTCGTTAAAGTTTTACAAAATATGAAATAGATAATAAAACATATTCCAAATTAGGGCTTCCAGATGCCCATATTTGGGAGGAAACGTACGTTATTCAAAATTGGATGGCTCTAGGTACCGTTGTTTTATCACATTTATGCAGATTATACATACATTTATGCAGATTCTTCATTATTTAATTTCTTTAAATATAACACAGGGCTGCAAGATTTGGTGGCAACAGTTTGAAAAGTGATTCAGACTTTTAATGTTTCCAACGCAAAATCGCAAAACGAAAACAATAGTCCTTCAGGGACAAAGCCCTTTTGGACTATGAAACAAACTAGATGAGTTTTTTGCGCCTGAATTATGAACCAGGTTCCAGAGCAAAATAAAAGTCTTGTATAAAAGTAGTTTAATTTCTCTTTCAAGTAGTTTTGGCTACAAAAATTTTCTAAGCCATTTAAGAGAACGACTTGCAACAATAATACATACGTCTTTTAATTTTTATATCAATGTTGTTTTAAGAATTAACTTAGTTAGGAATTTAAGTTAATTTACCAATTTTCATGGTGTAAAAGTTTACACTTCTTCTTTCTGTTGTTATCACCAGAATGCAGATTAATCGTGCGAGTATTTAAACCAGAGGTTTGAACGTTTTAGTGTCAAAGCTTTCGGCAGTCTTACCTTCAGTTTACATCCTATCGCCAGCTTTAGCAAAGTTTACTCCGGCTGTAGCTATTTTGCTAGTGGACGTTAAAAGCGTCCTGTTACATATTTCAGCAGCTTAAGTAGACCACTTTGTATAGTCTCCGGTAGAGTTAATTGAATTTAAACTTATGTTATTTTAAAGACCCCAAAATGACAGAAATTCGTTTTGTGAGTACAAGTGGTGACTTCTGTTAAATTTAATTATGGTTGTTTTAAATTTATCAGAACTTTGTCGTTTTGATTCAGACTAGATGGATAACTCGCCTATCAGTCTAGTACAACCTGAAGGACATTGATTTAAGATTGTATATACTTTAGAACCTTACAACTTCTGAGTCAAGATAAATAAAGCGATTCAATATTTCAAGTTAATTGAGAGTTATTGGTTCTTTTGTAATTGGGATATATTTAATTTTGTTTTCATTGATGTTCATGTAAGTTTTAGCCGCCGTTTTCACCAAAGCGGGAAAAACTTCCATTAGCGTTGTCATTGTCCTTGCAGTTATAACAACAACACCAATGTAGACGAAAATTTGAGTTGTCTTCAAAATACTCTAAGAAAAATTTTATGTTTTACCTTTATAATAAAAATGCTGCTTTTTCCTAATTATTCGGATTAACTTTGGAATTAAGAATGTTTTAAAAGAATTAAAAATCTCAAATTAAAAACTACGTTAACATAATTATGTAATTATATATCATGTTTTTGCTCTTTCACTCTACAAAATCAAATATGATTCTTCCTGTTGTTCATCAAATTCATTCATTGATGCGTTAATTTAAAGAAATAAATTCAAATTGCTGATTGAAAAATATATTCAAATTATAGCACAAGATTAGCTTAAAAAATGTTATCCAAAATTTATTCTATTTCTCATAAAATATAATTACTTCGAGTTGGAAGATTTTTCGTTCTGTTTTACGCTCTGTGTAGTATTTTAATAGTACATTTTCTTTCTGTGTTTAAAGTTACAAAGGTTTGTACCTGTTCACAGAGAATAAAACTCGATAAATCATTTTTTAATTACAGGTAGTTAAAAGACATTTACAAATAAAGATTCAGTTAAACTATTTTAAGATAATTTATTTTAGAAAAAAGAACGTCTGTATTTTCCACATACGGAATTAACTTTCTTTTTTTTTCCGCAGACATTATATAGTAACTTACAAGTTTTTTTGTTCAGATGTGTTCATTAATATAAATCATTAAATATAAATCGTTCATTAAATATAAATCGGCTATATTCATATTTTTTATTAATCTGTTTTCCAAAATAATTTCAATCTATTTAAATTATCCTTTAATTTTTCTGTTGCGTAGTTTTCAAGGTAAATAAAAAATTTGATCAATACTTGAACCTACTACGAACCTACTAAAATAGCTATATAGAAGCTTATCTTTTCTATACTGAGAGTGAGATCCCTTTCGTTAAAGAATCCGAAGTTAGGGCAACGAGAAGACAACCCCTCTTCTAGCGATATCGGCGCTTGCGCTGTGGCGGATTTCTCCCTTCGATCACCCCTCAGTTCTCAATGAGTCACTCCGATGTCCGCCATGATGCCGCGCCGACGCAGGGCGTCTCCAGAGTAGATCGTGAGTCTCCAGCCCCACCCGGCGGTCGAAGACGTGTTGTGTTCTCCCGAGCAGTTAAATTCTGGACTGGACGACTGCTTAATCGGATCTCACAGAAGACGACCCACGGCGATCTTCGCCATCATGTGGCCCCCTTTTCGTCGGCGCCCCGGCGCCTTAAAACCAGGGCGCGCTCGGAACATTCTCTGACATGGGGAATGAGGAAAGCCAACAAGGGGGCGGCGCCCCCGGACAGCAACAACAGGGCGCCCCCGGATCGGCCCCCTTCGGCATGGGTGGAGGACAAACTCAACCCAGATTCGGTGGGCCCCAACAACCGCTCGGCATGCGGCAGGTGGCCCCTACCGGGAGACCAAACCTCCGACCTGGGGGTCCCGGACCACCTCAGCCGGCCATGAGGGGGCAGTATCCAGGCGGTCCTGGCACAGTTCCTAGACAACAGGGGCAACAAGTTCGTCCCGTTCAGGTAGGCGTTCAGCCTTGGGCAGAACCGCCAGTTCAACAGCCGCAACGCTTTCGGGCCCCCGGACCTCTGCAGCAGCAGGCGCCCCAGCAAGCGAGGCAGCCCCAGACAGCTACTCCCTTGCGCCCTATAGCACAACAACAGCAGTTGCAGCAACAGCAAGCCAAACAGCAACAGCAGC
This sequence comes from Stegodyphus mimosarum, assembly GCA_000611955.2. Lineage (NCBI taxonomy): Eukaryota > Metazoa > Arthropoda > Arachnida > Araneae > Eresidae > Stegodyphus > Stegodyphus mimosarum. Next base: position 328,271 of record KK122580.1, on the reverse strand, counting down.
AGGCCATGATGATGGAAGAGGACATTGGTGTTGATCTGAGTAACTTGTCCGAAGAAGAGAAAGCCAAGATACTATCCGTGATGGCCCGAGCTCAGGATTTGGATGAAGACTACGAAAGGCACAAGAGGTAAGTTTAACGTATTCATTTTTGTTCGTGATAATTTCTGCATGTTTATTATAAGCTACTTCTCATTTTATTTGACAGACATTTTACAGTGTAAAGTTGGGCAATTTATAATGCATAGTAGCATAGTGTAAGGCACACGGATTATTATTCTGTTTGATTTTAAATATGTTGCAGTATTAAGTAAAAATTTCCTTTATAATGCTGCGAATTTTAAGTAGTGTTTATGAATGTTATATACCAATATGAATTTCATATGGTTTTAAATTTCTGGCTTATTAAACGTTATGGTTTACAAGTATAAAATATTTATCTTCTGTATCATAAATGTGAGGAAAATTTAAAAAAAGAAATAAAATATCTTTTTTTGCATATATTGCTTAGCTATTAGTTTAAAGCAAACTTTCATTTTAATATTGTAAATACGGCTGCGTTAGTGGATCTATTGTTTTCATGTGATCAATGTTATAGGAATAAATAACATTAAAATGCAAAATACGCAAATAAATTGAAAGGATTACATTCCTATTTAAAAATCTTAGAAAACACCCCTTCACGAGTAGCTGAAATTATGCATAGAAAGCTTCTCTTATTCGCTTTCTTTATTATGATAAAGCAATTTATTTATTCTTCTTTAAACAATTATGCAGCTTCAAATGTGAGATTTAGAACATTGGATTTTGACGATACTCGTATATAATTATTGGAAAAATAAAACGGATTCTCTAAGATAGGATTTTAAAGTTTTTTATTGAGTGCTTCATTTAGAAGAAAGCAGGAATACCTAAAAAACTTTCAGATAAGCACACTGTTTGATCATTTATGAGATAAAACGTATCAATTAGTTAATGTCTGTGTTTTGCTATCGTTAGATTCCTAAACATCAATGTTTTGAGGTTTCTTGTTATACGAAACAGAGAATTATGTCCAAAATCCAGGGTTATTTTCCAAATGAACAAAACTGCAGTATTTTGTTTATACAGCTATCAGAAATATATTTACACTCAAAGCGTTAATACTTGATCGATACAATAATGGGGTTAAATAACGGTTATTTTTTTCTTTCCCCGTTACTGTAAGAGTAACTAGAGTTTTCTCATAAAAAGTAATCTTATCTTTCCCTTTTTCTGTCTTTTTTAATGTTCATGTCTGCTCTTTTTTTTCCTACACCATCTTTTACTTTCCTTTACTTGGGGTTTATTGAAAGATATTTCTGAATTTATATCATCGTGATAGGCTTTATCTGGAATTTCATGTTTCTCTCCGTGGAAAAGGTGTGTACGTAACATAATTTTCTTTGATTTGGCAATGTGTATTCTTTCTTACATGCTTTTAGGGTCAAATTTTGAATTCGTTTGCTTTCAAATGAAATACGTATAGTTTTACTTTTTTAACTGTAGCGTACCAAAATTAGTTTCAAGGAAACTACACGGAATTCTCTCATTCTTCTAGTAATGTACAGTGTTTTAATCAATTACGTGCGGTAATATTTAGCTATCCCTTCGAAGAGTCTTCTTTGAGGTCGTTTTGGTTTTAATTTCTATGAAATCTGTCCAAGAAAAATAGATGTTGTTATTTATTGGTAGTAAATAAAATATTTTCTTTATCTTCGACATTAAAAATTTATACTGACGAATATAGCTTTAGGCCACTCATTTAAAGGGTCAATTGAACTGTTATTTAATCTAATTTTTTTCGTAACTTTTCTTAACAACACTAAGTTATTTTTAACAGCACTTGCTTTATACTGTATATGTATTAAGAGTAGTGGTGTCAAAATAAGCAGTGTAAAAAGTTTTACTTGATACTACTTCCTGAGTACACTTATGAATGCATTAAAGAGGGAACTTATTATTATGAAGGAGCTTTGTAGTAACATAAAACATTTCAAAGGTCTTATTACATACAG
>KK122580.1:221528-310639 GCA_000611955.2 Stegodyphus mimosarum | reverse complement strand
GAAAAGGAGTATTTTCTTTCGTGAAATCAAATTTTAACACAGAAAAAAAAATGAGAAAAACATTGTTTTGTTAAGTAAAATTTTAAAACAAAACAGAACTCTGAAATAAACGACATTGTTTAATTTAACAAAATTTTAAAACAGAAAAAGAACAAACAAAGGAACGATATTATTTTGTTAAATGAAATTTAAAAAAAAAGAATGATATTATTGTATTAAATCAAAAAAAAGGATAAAGTTTTGTTAACTCAAGTTTTAATCTTGAAAGAATCACTTGAAAATATAGTTTTTGCTTTAAAAAAATTAATATTCAATTATTGGGTTGGCAACTAAGTAATTGCGGATTTCACTCATAGAGGGCTCCAGTTGAATTTTTAGGTTTGCAGACGTAGTACAAATGTAAAACACATTTTGTTATTTGATAGTTGGCAATTAAGCTGTGAATCAGTAAAAAACGTTTTTTGATCGGTTGCGTAGTTTTCGTTTGGCGTTCGTTGAAAAATGGAAAATCAGAAGGAACATTTTGGTCATATTTTGCTATTTTATTTCCGCAAAGGGAAAAACGCATCATAAAAAATTATATGCTGTTTATGGTGACGAAGCCTTAAAAGGACGGCATTGTCAAAATTGGTTTGCCAAATTTCGTTCTGGTGATTTTTCACTTAAAGATGAAAAACGCTCTGGTCGTCCACTTGAAGTTGATGACGACCTAATCAAAGCAATAATCGATTCGGATCGTCACAGTACAACACGTGAGATTGCAGAGAAGCTTGATGTATCACATACATGCATTGAAAATCACTTAAAACAACTTGGCTATGTTCAAAAACTTGATACATGGGTTCCTCACGAACTGAAAGAAACGCATTTAACGCAACGCATTAACAGCTGCGATTTGCTAAAGAAACGTAATGAAAACGATCCATTTTTAAAACGACTGATAACTGGCGATGAAAAATGGATTGTTTACAACAATATCAAGTGTAGCTTGATATTGTTGTAAACAACCAATTTTTAAACAACATTACACCAAACTGATAGTGAAGGTAGGAAAAGATCGTGGAGCAGGCCAGGTGAACCAACTCAAACAACATCAAAAGCTGATATTCATCAAAAGAAGGTTTTGTTATCAGTTTGGTGGGATTAGAAAGGAATTGTCTAGTTTGAACTCTTACCACCCAACCGAACGATCAATTCTGATGTCTACATTGAGCAACTAACGAAATTAAACAATGCAGTTGAAGAAAAGCGGCCCGAATTGACAAATCGAAAAGGTGTTGTATTCCATCATGACAGTGCAAGGCCACACACATCTTTGGTCACTCGGCAAAAATTATTGGAGCTTGGTTGGGATGTTTTGCCACATCCACCATATAGTCCTGACCTTGCACCATCTGATTACTTTTTGTTTCGATCTTTACAAAACTCCTTGAATAGTAAAAATTTCAATAATGATGATGATGTCAAATCGTACCTGATTCAGTTTTTTGCAAATAAAAACCAGACGTTTTATGAACGTGGGATTATGATACTGCCTGAAAGATGACAAAAGGTCATTGATCAAAATGGGCAATACATTACAGAATAAAGTTATTTAGTTCCATGAAAAAATTGTCTTTGATTTTCTAAAAAAAATCTGCAATTACTTAGTTGCCAACCCAATATATAATATTTTTATGAAACTTTTGCTTAAAAGTTGCTGCCACGAGATAAATATTTAATGATGGGTAAGACACTTTTTCGAATAATCTGTATACATCGCTTGTTGCCTTTAAATACAGTCCTGTCAGCTAGTATTCCTTTAATATCCATCTACTTGATAAAGCGATGAATATTTCAAAACGTCAGTGCGAGAGGTATTTGCTTAATACACATTCGCCTACACGCGCCGAGAATGTTCGAAAGCGGCTTCAAAGCAATTCGATTTCAAATGCCATGGGTCGTCGTCTGAGTTAGTCGTTCCATTTGTGAAAAGCTGCTGCTGTTCTAAGCGAATTTAACTGGGAACGATTTCAAGAGGGTTTTGCGTCTGGAAACTCTGATGCAACAAGTGTAGTAAATTGAAATGTGAAACGCATTTCTGTTGCTATAGTCGTTAATCTGAAGCCAGCGGCTCAAAGCTTCTGGAATCTTCTAAAAGCGGATTATTATTTGTTGACATTGAAATTCAACACGCGCGATGCGTTTCCACTAATGGAGGATTTTGAAATATTATTGTGATATTTTGATTACTTGTTACGTTTCGAGAAAATTCAGGAGTATTTAAATTAATTGAAAAAACTGAAATGCAGTGTAAATATAGTTCCTTTTTCTTTGTTGTATACCAAATGCAATATCTCGCCTGTTTTCCATTCGCTTTGATGGTTGCTCATCTTTCGATTTTTTTGACTTTGTAGACGTCTTTATAGGAGTATTAGCATATGTTTTGCATCATCATATTATGTTACGTTACGCTACAATGCCATTTATCGTCCGCGAGTACTAGAAATTGTTGCGATTTTGCAAGATTTTAATTTATGTTTCATGCTGTGTGGCAAATAGCAAATTTCGTCACTGTTACCTTTCGAAGCGATAAGATTTCTCTAATTTACTTTTCAAATTATAACAATATTGCTTAAATAAATGTGGAATTTGAAAATGACACACTTATTTATTTAAATTAAAATATAATAATTTAAATCTCGTATTTTCCAATAATATATATAACTGTTACAATATAAAATACATTTATTATATTATACAATTCATAATCGTCTTATAAGGTATTTCTTCCGCCTTCTTAGAATACCTTCGTGGTGTAGTGGTCAGCACACTAGGTGCATAATCAAGATGTTCGTGGTTCGAGTCTCGGCGAGAGCATTGCTCGTTTTGAACCTCTCCTGCGTTAAAAAAATATCTAATGTCTCTACAGTGTAAAGTTACAAAATTACTGTGATCAATGAAAGAGGTTTATAATATTTTTTTATTGCACAGAGAATCACAACTTATAGTATAAACTAATCGTATAGAAACATTTATAAACTAAATTAAGTTTAAAATTCTACTAAATGCTATACTTAGCACGAATGTTTATTTGATTGGTTTTGTTGTAATCAGATTTCGAAAGAAGGCAACCAATCACAAAATCCTTTGTTTCAAAAATGCCAGTCTGTAGAGGCTTTAGAAGCCATAATTGTTCTTTTCACAAAGCAAAAAATCAAATGAGAAAAAAAGTAAAATTTAAGGCTAAAATTAAAAAAGTATTCTGAAGAGGTTTAGATTTTAACGTTACCTAAAGGAGCTGTTTTAAATTTTAAGGGGTCATATGATCTCACCGACTTTACAGTTCATCAGTTTGCTGTTAAACTCATTCATATGAGCTACCCATATTCCGTTATTCTGTTCTTTCATACAATAGGGAATGATATTTATACTGACTCATGTAGATACCCATCCTTACGCTTTAATTTGAGAATATGGCATCAGTCGTAGTATATCTTAATAGTTTCCATTTAATTTGTCCAACGACAGAGTTTCAATTCATACGCGTTTCAGCATTCATTGTTAAGAACGATTGCTTGATGGCATCAGTTCTGGTCAGAAGTTATCAAAAATTTTAAAGAATTTCCATTGATTGAAAATGAAGCCAAAGAAATGGTAGAATTTGAAAAAAACAATTGGCTTTGAAAAAGTTTCAGGAATGGAAGAAGGCGGAATGAAAGAATTAATCAAGAAACGACGAATGAAGAATTGGATGATCTTATTACGCCAGACGACAGTGAAAGCAGTGATAATAAAGAAGAAACGCCTTTAACTTCGGAGAAGTTAGACCAATTGTTAAAAAGGGCGCGTGATTTGTTATATTTTGCCATGGAGTTTGAGAACAAAGAAGAGTCACTGAACGTATAAGGTATACGTATAACTTCACCAACGTAGCACTAAACGCATAACTTCTGGCTTCTTAGCATGCCTTCGTGGTTTGATGGTCAAGCACACTCGGCGCGTATTTGAGAGGTTCGGGGTCCCGCGTCGGCGAGGGCATTGCTCATTCTTCCCATCTCCTATTACAAAATAACTTAATGTTTCTGCAGAGGCTTCCGAAGTCAAAAAGGTGATGGATAATGATTCTTCAACACAGGATTTCGCGACTAGGGTCCCCTAATCCCCAGTCGCCCTTTAAAAGGGGAAGTATATAAGGTATTTCCCCGCCTTCGTGGTATATTGGTCAGCACGCTCGGGCGTATTCGAGAGACCCGTGGTTCGAGTCCTTGGGAGGGCATTCCTCATTTTTCATGATTCCTGTTTCCGAATAAATCCTAATGATTCTACAAACGACGAAACTGAAAGAAGGAAGAACTAAAGGAAGAAAGAAGAGTTTTTGAACGCGTGTCGCACTCATGACAGGCGTTTAAATCTCTGTATCTTATCGCGAAACATTCAAAGATTTAAGTCATAAATTTTCCCAATAAAAAATCACCAGTTTTTTTTCTAAACATAAAAAGAAATACTAAGCGGCAATAAAAATCCTTTCAGTTAAGACACACTCCCTTGCCAGCTTTAAAGGGACTACATAATGCCTTTTTGCTTCCTTTTTCTCTCACTCCATTGTTCTCACATTGGGATTCAGTCAAGTTCTGTCATCATCAGCCCCTTGCGAACTTATTTTAGTTTTACAGGGAAGTACTGCAACTGCAGTCGAAGCTCTGTATAACTACATCTGTATCAAAGTATACTTTCAGTTAACATTCAGTTCACGTTTTTCCTTTTTACTTACAACAATATTTAGGTTTGTTTAAATTATACATACTTTCTTAATCTGAATTATACCTAACACATTTCTTCCGAAGAATGTGAACTTTGCAAACGCGATTTTGCTGTACGCGCAATGTATTAACGATGCAACCTCAGCGTTCGTCAAAGATTTATTGTAGATGTATTTTAAAATACCCTACATTATGGGACACATTGTTGCGATTATTCTATTGAATACGATTTGGATGATGTTTGATTACGGTCTCGAGTATGAAACCAATAAATTTTAAGTCTAGAAGGGTTTTACCTCTTTCCTTTTATTTCAGCAAAATATAAAAAATAGTTTTCGTCTTTAAAAGTGAAGGAAATGCTTAGCTCAGTAGCATCTGAAAGAAACTTCTTCTGTAATGTTTGAAAGAAAGAAATAGTTGCAACAGATGTAGAGAAAGAAGTAAAAATTCTTTTGTGAGACTTAAAGTCTTTCAAATTTAGTTTAACATCCGAATTAAAACCATAGTCCTCTGATTTTACATCAAACCAATTTTAAATAACATCCCATAACTTCCAAAAAATAAAAAAAAAGTCTGTTGCAATGGCCTGTGTAATCATATTTATGGTAATTTATAGTTACAATTTTAGCTTATAAGTTACCTATAATTTAAAGTAGTTAAAACTTTATTTTTTATTTAAATTTCAGATTAGAAATCAAGAAATTCTGAAAATCAAGTTATAAAGAAGGTTAGCAAAAAGTAATATAAAACGCTGAAAGTACCTCTAGCCAGACGAAGCAGATAGAGAACTAAAATCCTGTCATCAGGAATGGATCATTCGAGTACTATCCTCTAATTACAATGAATTTCGGGCTTCTGGTAGCTGACTTATCATAGTCTCGGAAGCTACTAGATTTAAGTCTCAGTTAAACTCCACATGTTTACAATAGTACCCGACTAAAAAAGAACGCTTTGAAAAATAAGATTCTCTTCCACAGCCGTTTCGCTTGGCGAGGACACTCGTTTCTCAAACAGAAATGAGCTGGGAAGACTCTAATAAAACACGTAAGTCTGTTAAAGCGATTACATTAACAGACCCCAGCGTCAAGGTCACAGTTTAGATTTATATTCTTGAACGCAAAGTATTCCATTCCTTTGCTATAGTAGATCAATAGATAATTCATCTGTCTGCCAATAGTATGGTCCAGCGTCCAAATATCAAGAAGAATCTCCTATTCAAAGCTAGTTTAATAGCCATTTCTTGATGTAGTTAATGATAAATACAAAACTGTTTAATAGTAAAGTGGAAAGATTTTGCGTGATAAATCTCAAATACTTATGTTTTCACCTTTGAAACAGTTAATTTAATAAATAAGGTAATGGAAAAGCAAGACGTTAAAATTTAATAAATTTATTACCTTCAGTAAATACTTAATTTAGGGAGATTCAGTAATGATAATAATAATAGTTTTATCTAATTAGACATGTGCTTGGTGAAAGCCTTAACATGTAGACTATAATTCTTTCTCTTGATAGATGGCGTTATTTTCGTGCTCACTTTGCCATTCCCATTACTATCGGTGCTGTACATAGACGTTAACGTCTAATAATTTGATTTGCGGAAAGACTGTCTTCTCATCCTCAAATTCCTTTTAGAAGTTTGTACATTCAAAATGTAAATATTCTATTTGTAAATATTTTTTCATCAAGAGAGCTTTGCTAGCGTATAATGTATATAGTCTTCACTTACTTTCAAGAGCGTTTTTGTGCTGGCAACTAAATGTACCTACAATGTGAATTTCACAACTGCTACTCCTTGAAATTCGCTTTTTGAGGTTCTCGTTACTTTCAGGAGCTTGTGCCTCACAATCACGTCGCAAGTCCTGCATAAACGGCGTCACATTCTTCACAGGCGAGCTCGGCAACTTTCCTTTTTGCGTGATTATTTTATTACTGCCAACGCCTTAGGGCATAATTTCCAAAAGCATCGATGCATATTAGCTTAGTAACATGCCCAGTGCACCATATGATCAGTGTTAGTCAATCTTCTTATCTAATCTTTTTTTTTTTTGCTCCTGAAGAAGAGGGACCTGTGTTTTTGCTTTGAAATCGGTAGAATTTTATTTAAAACCCACACCAAAATAATCTGCTTTTTCCTTAGTAAAAAGTTTTTGATGCTAGTAATATATACTGAAATGAAATTCATCTGTAATGAGTAAATATTCCAGGCAATTTGCAACCTAGAAATGCAGTTTAATACAAGAAAGCCAAATGTAATAGAGAGAAAACGCACAAACAACAACTTTATAGACACGCAAATCCATTTTCTCCTCTATTGGATTTTAACAATGTCTAAACCTCGTGATGATGATAAATTTACTATTTTCTGAGTTCTTTTAGCACAATTTTTAACAAAGTTTTCCGATAAAAACACCTCACTAGTAACTTTTTGCTATATTTTATCAGCATTAATATCGCATGCACGCAAACATTCTTTGTTGCCACAAAAAATTGTTTAAAAAATCCCAAAATATTGGCTAAAAACTTAAGGGAGTTTATGATTGATTTTCCAATTCGCAGATCCTATCAAGCTTTCGGTATATCGATGCGGTAATAAGTTGTTTTCATGGCTTTTTGATCACCAAGCTGAAAAAGCATTTAAACCGTATAAAAGTTTGCCCTGGGCAATTTTTTTAGGTGGCAGTTGCGAAAGATAAAATAAAAAAGGACACTTCAACCTGTTTAGCTTTCAGCTGGACTTGTGGAAGTGTTCTGAAGAGCTAATAAAATACAGAAAGGAGATTTGTGAATGTGAGTAAGTGCTTTAGAACATATAAAGAAAGCAGTAGTAAAATTCAGCGTCCATTTCAAGTTTCATAAAAAGTTGAATAAATATCGAACATTTAAATTCTATGACGGCCTTTTTCAGAATAGTATTTTTAGAACGGCTACTAGCATATTGCCTTCACTCGCTACCACTACAAACAGGTAAAAGCAGCTCGAACTGGGACATTTATAAGCATATCAGATAGGTATGGTGTTATTTATATTTTTCTCTTTTAGTTTCGTATTTGAAGCTTTATTATATTATGAAACAAAATAAACTCTTGTTTTGTATGGAGCTTCAAATAACATGATTCTAAGAGCATCAGAAATACTTACAACTAACGAAAATATTTGCTACATAAATGATAAAACAGAAGCGATTGCTTTCCTAAAGCTTATGCTAATAGGAAATAATTATATCGTACATTTCCGAATATGAGCCAAAAGGCTAGATTCTACTGCAAAAATGTAGCCAAAATTGAAAACGCGTAAGTAAGCCGAGTTTCAAATCTCCCTATAAATCCACAAGGAACCTTCGCCTTCCCTGTGAGAGATAAAACATACAAATTGGAGGTTTCGGAGTTCGAATACTGTACAAATCTGAGGATATATATATATATATACAGGGTGGTCATAAAGAAACTTTGCCATCATCTGCACTTCTAGCTTCCGTTCCGGTTAACCGATCGAGATGAGATTGCAAATATAGTTATTCGTAGGTATGCGCTCGAGATTCTGTGAATGGCAACATTGGGGCGCACACGGTTACGGTTATAGTTACAGAAACTCGAAAATGTTGAATGGCAACTCCAACATTTTCCGGTCGCAAAATGTTCAGCGCAAATAGCTTTGGAACGGTACCGATATGTCCAAAAACGGACGTGTTGTGCATACACAAAAAAAGAGTTCTGAAAACTGGCCAACGAAACACGATCTGGGAGCACGCAGAAAATTTGCATATAACAGAGGCAAGATACCAATCACAGAACGCCGATCTCCAGATATTCAATGTAAGAATCCAATAAAATACCAGGCGGGTACGCGAAGTCGTCATTCGGAAACTCGCACATGCCGATAAAATTACTATTTCTGGGAAAGTTCGCGGTAAATTGATAAAACTGTATTATCAAAATGTGATGAACGCTACTACAGGAATTGCGTAGGTGGATTGCCGTCAATCATACTGTTTGGATGCAAGATGGTGCACCTCCACATATAGCGAAGTTTGTTAAATGGTTCTGGAACAGCATTTTGGTGATCGCATCATCTCACGTCATTATCCTTTTCCGTGGCCTCCGTCACTCCCCTATCTGAGGCCTATAGATTTCTGGTTTTGGGATATCTCAACTCCAGAGTTTACCTTTGCAATCCGCACATTTTGTCGGATTTAAAGGATTCTATACGGCGTGAGATTGCAAACCTCCCTCATGCCATGTTGCGTTCAGCAGTATTGTCCGCCGTTTCCCGATGCAATGCATACTTGTCTATGATGCCACCCATGTGGAAAATGTGTGATCTAAATAAAGGTATTCTTTTGTTGATTAGTGATCGGTGTCTTGCCTCTGTCATATGCAAATTTTCTGGGTGCGCCCAGATCGTTTTTCGATGGCCGCTTTTCAGGACTCCTTTTTGGGTATGCATAAAACGACAGTTTTTGGACATATTGGTACCATTCCAACGCTATTTAGGGTTTTAGCAAGCGCTGAACATTTTTCGACCGGAAAAAGTTGGCAATGCCATTTGACATTTTCGAGTTTCTGCAACTATAACCGTTACAGTGAGCGCCCCTGTATTGTCATTCACAGAATCTCGAGCGCATACCTCCGAATAACTATATTTGCAATCCCATCTCGATCGGTTAACCGTAACGTACGCTAGAAGTGCAGATGTTGGAAAAGTTTCTTTATGATCATCCTGTATATGTGTGTGTATATGAGATAAAAATATATGAAGCAAACTTTTGACTTCATATATTTTTTGTCATCTAAATTGGCAATAGCTTTTATTCATCATTTTAATTTGAATATTTCTCTTTTCTGTCCTAAAAATAGTAACTCTATGTAATATATTAATCTAAGCAGCGTAACTTCAAAATTAATTCGCATCATGAAATCTGATGTACCGCTGCAGTGCACATACATTTTATCTAATCGTTGAGTAAGATTTCTATCGAAACCAAAACCTTTTTGACTCTCTCCCACTCTTCTTCTAAATGCGGTGACACATTCCGGCTTTGCTTGCTTATTTTAGGTTGTCGCCGCTTACCTCTTTCTATGTCATTCAGTGTATGTGTTAAGATGTACTAAACTTCCAAAAATGTGGGGTGCATATTGCGCTTATTATAATGTGTCAACCAGAATATATGTCTCAAAAATTAGTTTGTCCGTTAATAAATGATATGGTATCTACGGCTATGTTTGTTGGCATTCTGTCTACGCAATAAACCTCGCCAATCTACTACTACATTTCAAATTCTTACATATAAGTATATCCAAAAGGAAGAGCATTTTATCATCTGACATAGATAGACCTAAGATGATAAGAAATTCTACTTTTAGTTTAGTTTCGATTTGGAAAAAAAGTGCCTAATAAACTCTACAAATCCCAGTGTTTGATCGTCTGACTTAGCTAGATCTGAGCTGAAGATAACTGCCAGTTCAAGTTTAGGTTTTTCGAAAAATAAGCCCAACAGACTCTACAAGTTTGAATATTCGATTGTCTAACTTAGCTAGACCTGAGCGGAAGATAACTTTCAATTCGAGTTTAGTTTTATTTCGAAAATTAAGCCTAACAATCTCTACAAATCCGGATATTTGATTGTTTAACTTAGCTAGACCTGAGCGTAAGAATGCTGTCAGTTCAAGCTTAGTTTTCATTAAAAAATGACTAATGCTTTGTAAAAATCCAGGTATTTACTTGATCGTCTGATTTAGTAAGAACTGAGATGCAAATAACTACCATCTTAAGTTAAAAGTCTAGTTTCCATTCGAAGATAAAAAAAAATCTTAAAGCTTTACACCCAAAGGAGTCTTTTTTTTTAAGTTTTGTGTGTTACCTGTATTTATTAAATATCATGTTCTTTGCACTTAAAGCTTAAAATTCAATTCAACAGCAATATCACAAATTAATTTAAAAAGAGCATAGCTTTAAAGTTTCCGATACACAGCCTCGTGCGCTAGTGTTGAGATTGCTCGTTTTGAAATTGTTGGGTTTGTTAATCAAAAATTCCTTAAAGGTTTACAAAATATGAAATGTATAATAAAACAAATTCCAAATTTGGGCTTCTAGATGCCCATATTTGAGTGGAGGACTACGTTATTCAAAATTTGATGTCTCTAGGAACTGTTGATTTTTCACAGTGCGAGAAACACACATACATTCATGCAGATTCTTCGTTATTTAATTTCTTAAAATATAACTCAGGGCTCTAATATTTGCTGGCAAATATTTGTAAAGTGAAACACTGTTTATAGTGAACCAACGCACAATGCCAAAATAAAATTACTGAGCAATGTAGCAACACCCTTTAGGCTAAAAAGTATTATAAATCCGGGTACTTGATCGTCTGATTTAGACCTAAGCTGAAGATAACCGACAATTTAAATTTAGTTTCCGTTCGGAAAATAAGTGTGATAGCATCTATCTTTTAGTGCTAATAATTTCTCGATTCTCAAAGCTTTTGGGGATGAGCATCATTCGACGCTCTGGCAATAGTATGGCGAATTCTTTAATTCTCAGATGCAGTAACCACTCTGAAGCAGTGATAAGAAGTTACTCGTTTTTACGAGCACTATAAGATTGTTCATTTCTGTTGCATAGCGAAAGACGCCTGTACGTAAAAGGACTACATGTTCTACTAGTTTCAAACGTATTTTGCCAGTTTTAAACTAGAAGTCCTGACCCGCCTTACCTAAAGCAAACGCTTTGGAGAACTATTGGAAAATTACGACTCGGAAACCGATAATAAGAATTTTGATAAATGCGTAATATGGTTTAAATAACGTAAAAGTAATATTTTTATATTATTTAATCTTGTAATATCATTTTTGTGATAAAATTATTTATGAAATATTTTGAACTCTTATAAAAGCCTCAAGAGAAAAACGCGTGTTGAAAGGTTTCGTCTTATACACAGAAATGTATGGTAATTTATTTGATGAAAATATACTATCGTATAAAAATAAAACATTACATACGTTAAACATATAGAGACTGTTTACGAAACGTTAGTACCAAGATTTTATAAGCTGTTACATTTTTGTCACAGTTAAAAATTTATATGAGTTTCATAATGTAATTTCATTTTTATATTAGGTTATGAAAGCTATACATATCGAAAATGAAAATGTTTTCATGTACAGGCATCCACAGTCTATTCGTTATTATTACACAGGGATCGCAAACAATGTTAAAAATCAGATGATATTGATAAAAGTCCAGTTTTAGCTTTTAGAGAAATGGAAATAATCTCTCCATTTTCCACGTACGTCACATCGTACTTATAAGTCATCGTTCATTCAGAAAAATAAGGTGCCTTGGCAGATTGCCAGTTCATATTGAATAAATCATTTTGTGAGTAGTTTATACGAAGAATGCGTTTCTTAATTTATATATCAAGTTTCAGCAATATATTGTTTATTAATATAACAAACTGAGGGATATAAACATTAATTCACGTAATTTTTAATAATGCTTTGATAATTTTTTATGACAGCGAGTTTTATTAATATTCATCGCATTTGAATAATTAATAAGGGACACTTTTAAACTGTATAGCATTGCTGCGAAGTTTTATTTCATAGAGCGAAATTATAAAAATAATTATCTTAAAAAAGTTCTTCAGCTTTATCGTGAAGAAAAAACGTGACCAGAGAGTGTTTTCAATCGCTACCTCTGCCAACCTATAGCATACATATTTAACGGAGGTAATGTTTCGGTTCAAACATTTTACAGCGAGTTTACAGTGAATAAGAACAAATTAGGGTCCCGACAACAGTTTTTATTATTTTTACAATGTCTATGTGTGTGGCAATTTTTTCGTCCACGATGACTGTTAATGAAACTTCCAAAACTTTCTGTTTTTCGTATTTGAGCTTTCCGCATTCATATAAAGAGTTCTTCTTATAAGAGTTCTTTTTCAATTTTAGTATTTAAAACTTTTGTTTCAATAGGAAAAACATATTAGAGTTTGGCTAAAATTGATAAACTGGAAGTGGTATTTTACTTGAAGCTTGCAACAGAGTTTCGTTAAAAATATATTATGAAATAATTCCAGACTTCTCAGATTTCGTATTTAAAACAGGTATGGAATTGAGAACAACATATAAGCATTAAGTGTATTCTTGAAATTATGCCAAATGCGACGAGAGTAAGCTCATTATGAAGCCGAGCTATCCTTCTATAACAATTAAATGTATTAACCTCAATCTTCGTTTCAGGCGCACGACGCAGAGACGGATTCCCGCGATAGCGTATCGCTATCCCAGTAGAACCAAATAAACGATTTTCGAATCTGTAGAGTTCCTAATGCTCGTTCGTATGAGCATGTGAATGTCCGTGTAAGAGATTACGTAGCACAAGGTAAATAATCCAGTACACTTATAACTTCTTTGAAGATGGTGAGTAAATAAAACCGACCGAAATTGCGTTGCTGATAAACCAATAGGCAAGATAGCCTCAATCTTCAGTTTTGTGTTCCTTTCTCTTTTGTCTCGAATCACTTTTCAAATAAAAGAATGCTGCCACCAAATGTTATCGCTAGGTATTATTTTTAAAGAAATAATGTAGTAAATATAAAGAATATACCGGATATGAAAAGATATATATGGCACCACTAACACGCTATGGGGGAATTAACGCTATAGGGGAATTTGATTGCATAAGATTTGCCGCTGTGAAAACTTTTGCGATTGTTAAGTCATTGATTTATGAATATTAAACACTATATAAGCACTAACCACTATCCCAGTCCGAGTTACTAACCACTATCCAAGTTGGGCGGCATATTCCCAAATAAAAGTTGTTACAGAATAATGTAGTAGACTTGTAGAGTCATTAGGATTTGTTTGGGAGCAGAAGAATGATGAAAAAAGGAGCAACGCCTTCGCCGAGAATCGAACCACGGTTACACGTCGAGCGTGCTGACGACTGCACCACGAAGGCATGTGAAGAAGGCGGGAGAAATACCTTATATACTCCCCCTTTTAAAGGGCGACTGGAGTTCAGGGGACACAGTCGCTAAATTCTAATGGTGGAGAATCATCATCCACCACCTTTTTAGTTCTGGCGCCAGTTGTAGGATCATTAGGATTGTTTTGGAAGCAGAGAATGATGAAAAATAAACAACGCTTTCGCCAGGAAACGAAACACAGACCTCTCAGTTACGCATCGAGCGTGCTGTCCACTACACCACAAAGGCATGCGAAGAAGGCGGGAGACATACCTTATAGACTTTCCCTTCTCTTATTTGCTAGAAACAGATTTCAGTCAGACTTTACTACAGAAAACAACGTTGATAAAAAAACGTTGAAATTTTTTGAACGAGCTGAGTCAAGCAATTTTATGCTAAATGTTAAAGAAAAGTTTGCATCAATACATCAAACGCAGTCATCATATTAATTATGGAACTTTTGTGCAGTTAGAATTTGTGATTTTGTTTCTGAAAACTTGCCTCCATTTGCAAAATTAAAAAAATACTAAAGCAGAAATATAATAAATAATTTGAATTTCGCTATTTTTGTTCACATTCAAATACGTTCAACAAAAGTCTAATTATTAACATAATTGCATAAATTATTTATATGCAATTATTTATTTATATTATGATTATGCTGTAGATTATAGAGAAAATGTAAAGGGGGTCGATGAAGAAAACCGTTCTTTTAAAGAGGGTTGACGCAAGAACAAGTTTCAGAATCCCTGGTATACGAGTATAAGTCAGAAACCATATTTAAAGGCGGTACAAAAATTGAAGAGCAAATTCTTTGTATTTGTAAATAACTAAAAATAAAAGGATAATATTATCTGTAACAATAAAAAATTTTCTACATTTATATTAGCATATATTATAAATAAGTAATAATATTAATATAGAAAAAAAGTTCCCGATGTTGAGAGAGTAGGTGACAAGCATTTCTATGCATATTATAGAGAGAAATGTTGGTTAATAAAATTCCTTTTTTCTAAACGAAAGATCCTATTCACAATATCTTACCGAACTCGTACTATGGCATTAACAGGCTTCAGTTATGAGCATGCAGCCAACTCGTAACACTATTTGCATTAATTAAAATGAAAAATTGTTTTAGTTTAATGAAATTTTTGCACGCTTGTCATATTGCAGTTTCAAGGAATAAAACTTCAAGAGAATATTAATAGCGCATTTTTAGATTTTGAAACGTATAAATTCCTTCTGTGAAAATTTACCATACAAGTTATAATAAGAATTATGAATTAAAGGCAACGTATATGATAAAAGAATATGAAAGGGCATTTAGAGGAAAAAAATTAACTTCGAATAATTCTAACTTATTTATTAATTGGCCTCTTAATGCAAACTGAATATGACGTCAAACGTATGAAATTTTGAAACTAAATATCCCGACCAGTTTTTGTTGTATGAGAGTCAAACTCTTTATGCTTTTATTTTTCATAACGAGTCAATATTTACCAAAGTATGCGGATAAAAAGTTAGATTTCGTAATTTTTACAAAGTTGATCTCTTTAAATTTAAAAATGCTAAATTATTAATATTTATGCCATTTAAAGCATTTTTGTAATTATAAATATATGTCTACGCCCAACGCTTGGGAAAATAAAGGCCGGGTAAGGACTTTTGAGCGGACACGGTGTATATAGAAAGCGGAGAATAAAAAATGTTGTTTTTCATGTGAACTTAGTAAACTGACTGCGTATGTAAAATTGTACAATAAAGTTAACAAAGGCTTGGCTTTAAACTTACGAAAAGAAATAAAAGACTATGTTAAATAAACGAATCATGCTATGAACAGCACTTCGGTTTTGGCTATTATCACCGCCGAAAAAACGAACTGTATAAAAGTGGAAGCAAGCCTATTTGCGGCAACAGCTGCGAGATTTTCCCACGATATGTGGCAACACCATCCATCACAGGAAAACAATAAGCTCAGTTGTCATGACATTTAGAAGACATTAGCTTTGTTACTATTCTGTGCAAATTCAATCAATTTTTATGTAGGAGTTAAAATCCCTGGAGGTGATCTACCGTGTTGTGCTGTAGTTTAATGCTTTATCTCATATTTTATGTAAAAGCAAGCTGTTAATTGTATTGAATTACTATTTTAATTGGTTATTTTTGTTGGATTTATTTTGGAAATCTAACGATGTAAACGCGTTTAAGATAACACCACATATATGAGGTTAGAAGATTTCATTATTTTCCATACATGTTCAATTCAAAATTGAAGTAAAATTTCATAAATAGACTCTGAAAGAGTAAAGCGGTAAGTTAAAAAATGTTATAGCATGAATACTTGCTTCATTTAACATACTTCTGTAAGATGAAGTATGTATCTACGTTCAACTGCTGCAAAAAGAAAGTACTTACAAGGACACTGTATAAAGAAGCTTGTGATTTATGAGCCACAATTGAACTTCGTCTTAATTATTCTATTTTATTTTCAATGCAGTTGTATACACAATGTAAAGTTAAAAAAGTTTGCATTCGCTTTGCCATAGGTTATTAGAAACCTATCTCATTTAAAACCCTTATGGTACAAGTAATAGTACAGTAAAATCTCTCTTAACCGGCAGTATCAAAATAACATCCGTTTTAGAGGTCTAAATTTAAATCCGAAATTTAGGTCTTAGAGAAAAAATATATATTGGGCTAACAATATAAGTCTTGAACGTGGGAAAAATTGTATTATTTTCTGTCGCTGGGGACGTTGAAGAGTTCAGGAAAGATAAAAGAATGGGAATAAGAAGGTTAGTTGAACTAAAGGAAACCCTACAACAGAAACATACCATTGTGCGATGGAGAAAAAATATCTAATGTCCTTCACATAATCAATGGACTTTAACTAATTTTATATAAGTAGAAACATATAAATACTTTAACTAATTTTAAATAAGTAGAAACATATAAATACTTTAACTAATTTTATATAAGTAGAAACATATAAATACTTACTTTAACAACGAAAAAAGTCGTTACTAGTGCATTGTCTGCAAGCGTTAGGCAAGAACTGTGTCTAATGTTTTTCTTGAAATTACTTGACCAATGTTGTACTCCTAATCTTAACATTCGGTGGACTTTTCATATCAGCATACATAAGGAATTCGCCAATTTCATCTTTACGTTCTTCCGAAAGTTTATTACATGATATGGTTGGATTTTGTTTCCGAAAGACCCTGGCAGATATCTTCTCTCATCGTCTTCTGCCTGAAGAAGGCTTGTGTCTGACGTTCTCGAAAGGAATAGATTTATTAAAAATCTGTGCCAAACGAAACAAAAGGGTGCTTTTTGTTTAGTTTTTAAATGTTTGGCAAAGTAAACCCCAGCAGTTTGTTGACTTAACCACTTATTTAGTAATATTTTTCAGTCATTCGGCAATTTTTAAAACTTATTTTGACCAACACTTATTTTGACCTTATTGCCTCAACACCTCCAATAATAATTATTTTGACCTTATGTCAAGAATTTATTTTGATTTGAAAAATGCATTCTATACCGTTCTGATAATTATAATTTAACTGTTGATCACAGTGTGATCACAAAGCGATGTGCGTTTCATGGTTTCATGTATATAAATGCGCGAGACTTTGTTATTCGATAACAGTATCCTAATGATAACATTAACTGCGATCATATTATGCGAAGTCTATTGTACTTTACATCGCGTTTCGCGCTGTTTGTGGTATATGATAATGTTCGCAGATGACAAATCGAGTCACGAAGATTCTCCTTGTTTTGAAACACGTATAGTGTCAGTGTCTGGCATCTTGGATTTAAGAATAGGTTCGAAGAAGATCAGTATTATTGAAGAAGAGGAGAAGGTTTAATATAATAATTATATTAAACCTTCAACTCCTCTTCAGTTTCTGTATTATAATGATGAAATAATTTGATGCCTAATGAGCAAAGACAAAAAAGATGATAAAAAGGCAAGGATGAAGATGAAGATGACACGTAGAGCAAGAAATTAAGGTAGAAGGAAGCTGACGGAGAACTGCAGACTTTCTGAGATATACACTGGTGTGCAAAAATTAAGGACGAGACGGTTTTTTCAATATAACTTTGTACAAAGCTTTCCAAATCAACACATTTAATACCGTAAGATCCCCAATACGTAAGGACATGTGTAATGTAAGCAACATGTACTAAAAGAGAAATCAGAGGGATAAAAAGAAGCTTTATTGAAAAAGTAGCATGGAGCGCAATGCGACTGAAGGCCGAAACATCCCTGTGATGGGTGTCCAGCAAGAAACATCCGGTCTTTAATAGGGGATACGATCTCCCCTGATTGCTAGGCAAGTTTCACATCATTTGTGCATGCTGGATATGTGGTTGTTAATGAGCTGTTGAGACACTGCTGCTCGTTCCTCTTGTAGCACCAATCGCAGTTTCGGAATCGTTACTGGCGATAAGTTACGTGCTGCCACGGGTCTCCCTAGTAAGTTCCGTACATGCTTGACGGGATTTAGATCCAGAGACCTTGCCGACCAATCCATGTGTTCAATATCTTCACTCTCCAACAGCTCTTCGACAGTAACTGTGCGATGAGGTGGAGCGTTGTCGTCCATGAAGAGGAACTGAGGACCCATAGCCCTTGTGAAAAGACGCATGTAAGGAAGAAGAACCTCGTTACAATAGCAGTCCCAGGTGACGAACCTCCTTGGGAGATATGAAGGTCGGTCCGGCTACCAAGCATTATGTCTGCTCGAACGAGAACTCCGCGACCTCCAAAACAGTCCCTTTTGATGATGTTGAAGGGGTTATTGCGTGTTCCCCGCTCTGTCCAGATGTGTATGTGTCTAGAATCGCAACTCAGACTAAATCTGCTCTCATCTGTAAAGAGTACTCGTCCCCATTCATTGTCTCTCCAATTCCGGTGTTCCCGGCACCACAGAGAACGCCTTCTCCGATGGGCAGGCGTTAGAGGTACACACCGTACAGGGCGTCGTGCAAACAGACCACCACCGTGCAGTCTTCTGGCCACGGTAAAACGCGATATCGGTCGTCCAGTCGCCTGTGTCGTGTGTCTAGCGATTTCTCCCGCTGTCTGCCGCCTGTTTCTTCTGGCCTGTAAGGCAATATACCGGTCATCTGCGGGTGTGGTTCCTCGTGGACGACCACTACTAAACCCCCGGCTAGTTGTTCCTGTAGTTTGAAATTGTCTCCAAAGTCGTGAAACGATGCTGTGAGCAATTCCGGACTCTGTAGTCCCACTTGTCACACTGCGACCTCCCTCCAACTTCCCAATGATTCGACCTCGGGTAAAAGCATCCAGATGTCGTCTAACAGATTGATTATTCGCCATTTCTCGCTGAGGCAGCAACTCGGTGTGATTTTAACTGCTATACGGCGTGCAATCTCTTCGCCAGAAATACTGATCTTACACCGACAACATGCTTTATACTACTCAGACACTCCCCCATTACGTCTACCTGCATATCTGCGCATGTGCTACCGTACATCACCTTACTTAATCTCCTGATTGGTCTTTCTGTCCGCTCTGCCTCTTCGTTCAGCTGATATACTAATTTTTCGACTTCGTCCTTAATTTTTGCACACCAGTGTATTTGCAGTATTTTATGTTAATTAATCAGTCATTATAATTTGGATTTTTACTATGACTTTTTCTTTCCGTAGTCTTCACTAGAATACAAATTTAGTTTTTAAGTCGAGAGTTTGAATGTTTTGAAGTAAGAATGAAGTAAGAATTTCTGAAGGTATCAGCTCTTCAAAGAAGTTTATTATGGTTGTTCTGGCTTTGAAGTTTACTCTGGCTGGAATAAAGTAGAAGTTTATTCCGGCTTCAGCCGTCTTGCTAACCGACTTTAAAAACGCCCCGTTAATTATTTGAAAAGTTTGAGTAGACTGTTTTGCGTGTAGTTTCAGATTACGTTATTTGAATTTAAACTTTCAGTTACATGTTATTTTAAATATCCGCAAGTAGTGGAGTTACACTCTGCAGCCCAGGTGTTGTCTTTCGTTAATTTAAAGATTTAAAAGGTTACTTTAATCTTCCAGAGACTTTCCGTCTTAATTTAGACTAAAACGATAACTCGCTTGTCGGTCTAGTATGATCTGAAGACAGTGAGATAAGCTTCTATATATAGAAGAATCTTGCATGTTCATCTATGTCAGTACATGATATTACGAAGCTTCACAGTAACTGCGCCGTTTTAAAATTACTGGGACAGTCTTATAAACAGACATACATTCGAAGTTACTGTGTACCATGACATAAGGAATTCGTAGCTTTCATGTGATAATATATATGGTTATTTTGAGATGTTGTTTAGCTTTTTGTTCTGTAACATAAAAATCTATATATCTTATTTTTAAATAATATGCATGATTTTCGATATTAATTGTGTCTAATATATCAAAAAACACAATCAACGGACTTCGTATGCTACACTTTCTAGCGATGGCATCACAAAACATTTAAAAAGTAAGTTCTAAGAAACATATATTCAATTATTCGGAAAAAATCTGTTATCATTATTGCTGACGACGTTCATTGAGAAGTTACCATTGCTACCGGTTGAAAGATATTCTACTGTAGTTGCAAATGTTACTTAGAAGTCTAAGTAAAATGATTTTTTAAACGAATATCCTAATGCTGTATTAAGCAACATATTTTTATGACAAATGAAAGGTTTTAGCCATTGTACGATTGGAAGCAACGCCTATTTATACAGCCTGCGATTTCATCGAAACTAAAAATAATACCTAAAAACAGTAAAAAGTCAACAAAATGTCTTTTTGGGATTAAAAAGAATGAATTTAATGTTTGAATAGAATTTTTAGTTTTTATTTTGAAATGATCTGTGACATAGAAGGCGGGAATAAAAAGTTTCGCAATAGATATAATTTTTTTGAAGAAAAATATTTTAATATCGTTTCGATTTTAAAATATTTAAATAAATAAAAATAAATACCTTTTAAATAAGAGTTAAGCTTTAGTAAAATTAAGAATCCTTTTCTCTTGTTACGAGTAGATATACAATATTTAAAAGCAGTAACTTGAGAAAATAAAATTTTATAAATAACTACATAAATATAATCTTTTAACAAATTTTTCAGTTTAAATTAATTTTAATGCTGTTACAAGATTGAATTTTTAGCGCAAAAGGAACGTTAGACTCGAATGGGATATTAATCTCGAAACAGCATTTTGCTTTGAATCATTATAATTGGCGTTTTTCAAAGTGTTGCCGCCAAATATTATCGCCTTGCATTATATTTAAAGAAATTAAATAATGAAGAACTTGCACGAATGCATGCATGTTTCTCGCATTGTACACTGGTGTGCAAAACTTAAGCAACAGCAGGGTTTTTTTCCATAACTCCACGAAAAAGCAACTGAGAGACATGAAATGCAGAAATCAAGGAGATTACTATGTACGTAAAGGATGACGAAAGCATCGAGCTGAAAAAGGAATACAATGCATACGGTATGAAATCAAACAAAAATAAACTTTATTGAACGCATAGTATCGTGACTCATGATGGTCTATCCAAGAGGAAGAACAACAAGAGCAGATGTTCCTTAATATGGGATATGCCGTCCCCTCACTGCAATGGTTGCTTCGCACCGTCTCTACATACTCAGAACCAGCTGGTGCAGCATTTCTTGAGGTAGGAGTGCCCATTCCTCAATCAACATCTGTTTGAGTTGTTGAGTGTTCTCCGGAGGATATAAGCGTGCTGCAATGCGTCTCCTCAAAGCATCCCACACGTGTTCGATGGGATTTAAATCTGGGGAGTAGGCTGGCCAATCCATTCGAGTGATATCTTCACTTTCCAGTAGCTCCTCAACAGCAAGAGTCCGATGTGGCCGTGCATTGACATCCATAAAAATTAAGTCTGGGCCAATGGCACCTCGGAACAGACGCACATGGGGAAGTAGTACCTCCTCATAATAGCGATCCCCGATTACAGACCCTCTGTCGAAAGCGTGGAGCTCAGTTCTCCCGTTCAGCATAATGCCTCCCCAAACAAGAACTCCAGGACCACCGTCACGCTGTCTTTCCTTGATGTTACTAGGATAAAACCGGGTCCCGACCTCTCTCCAAATCAAAACGCCTTGAGAATCGCTTCTGCTACTGAACCGACTCTCATCCGTAAAGAGGACACGACTCCATTGATCAGTTGTCCAGTTTTTGTGCTCTCTACACCATTGTAAACGGTGGCCAACTTTCAACGGGAGGCAGCGTTCAGAACGGCGGGCGAATAGGCCCCCTTTGTGAAGGCGTCTGGCCACAGTAAGCCGCAACGCTTGTCGCCCCGTTGCTGTACAGAGCTGCTGAGCAATGGCACTTGCTGACTGCTGTCGGCCTCTTTTCGCCTGCAGGACGATACATCGGTCATCCCCTGCAGATGTCGTCCTCGAGCGGCCACCACCAACCTTTCTAACAGCTGTACCTGTGGTGTAGAATGCCTTCCAAGAGCGCGAAACGACACTTTTGTTGATTCCGAACTCTGCAGATACACTGGTGACAGTACGCCCCAGCTTTCCGATCATTCTTCCACGTGTGAAGTCGTCCAGGTGATTTCTTCTAGCCATATTTCACGAACTGACTCACTGGCACTTGCAGCGAATATGTTGAATTGCGTCTCCGTCCTTCCTTTTATTCTACTGTTGAGTTGCGCGCGCCAACAGCACGCGTTTTGTGTATGCTCACGTCGCCTCTGACGTTTCGTTCCTGATATTTGCATACGCATGGCGTTTCTACTGACATACGTGTTCATTGTACTGATCTCCAGACCTCCTTTTCTGCAATTTCATGGCTATCTGCTAAATTTTTACATTGTTGCTTAAGTTTTGCACACCAGTGTAAAAAACGAAGATACTTAGAGCCATCAATAACGCAGTCCCCCACCCGAACATGGGCACATGGAAGCCCAAATCTTGAATTTCAAATTTCTTGTGTTATCTAGTTCATATTTTGTAAAACTTCAATGAATGTTTGATTAACAAACTCAACGATTTCAAAGCGAACAGGGCAGTACTTTACGGAAAGAAATATTTTTATCTCCAGCGCGTGAGACTGTCAAAAAATTCTAAAGATACGCGTTTTTTAATTATTTTGTGGTTTTGATGTTGAATCGAATATTATCTGGCATAAACTCAAAGAGAGTAATATTTAATAAATAAACATACAGACTTTAAACTTTCAGATTTTACATAACGCCCAAAAGGGCGTTTTTTAACGTTTTGTGTGTTATATTTATTTATTAAAGATGCTTTAATGTCTGACAAAATATGAAAGAGATATAATAAGACAAATTCCAGACAACAAAGCTTGGTACGAATATTTTCAACATACGTTTTAAGTGGACTACGTTTGGACTAGGACAAGTTAGACTCAAGACAGCGACTCCTTTAAACATAATTTTTATGTTAAAGTCGATAGATATAACGCTTCATTTTTTTAAACATCACACTCATTTTATTTTTAACGCAATAATGAAGTTATTAGGCTACTTGATTAATCATTGGCAAAAGGTCTGAACTTACGTTCACTCGCCACTTAGATAATAGAAACCAGTCTCACTTGCGTTCACCTGTTATTTAGATGGCAAAATCAGAGCTTTTTGATTTTCTGGATGTGCTCTTTTCTATTCGTATCACGTACCAAAGTCTAATTAACCGGTATTTCCATTTAATATTATTTTTCAAAACAAGCGGGGGAGATGAAAGAAACCATACACAATCCGCGGTACTTAAAATCCCATCACCGTTCACAGAAATGCCTGCAGCACTGTATCGATTATACTTAAAATCTTAATCTTGTCGTTACCATTATCTCCGCGTTCAATAGATTACTTTCTTTCCTGCATTATTATCAGGAAAAATCCAGCGACGCAGAAGCAAGCGCACTTCTATGGATTTAGAGCCTAAAGGCGGTACTTGTCGTTAAATTTAGCTCCTTAAAATTCGTCCTCGGATTTAATCCTCTTTAAACTCTCTTAAAGAGAGCAGTCTAAATCATAACAAAGTAACTGCGATGAATGCGTATTGAGAATGCAGTTGGAGACTCTGAATCTTAAGGCCATTAAATTCTACTTATGTGTTCGCCAAGGATTTTTAAGATAAATTTTATAACATCAGAGTGTTTAATTTTAAATCAAGTGGTGGAAACGAGCCTGTAGGCAGTGGACGTAGGATCGTTTTAACGCTGTATATAATAGAAGTTAATTTGTTTAATTGCTTCAGAGTATTTCTACATAGATTTAGGTACAGCAACAGAAATTAAAACAATTTAAAAAAATAAAGCTTTATTTAAAAATGATGAAGGGTATTTAATAAACTAAAAGCAGAAAAATATTTTATGATATAGTTTGATGAAAACAAGAGACTGAATAATTCTCTTTACATAATTCATCTGCAATTTTATATCACGAATAATAAAAGCGTGGGATACCCTTTATATATTTATAAAGATAATGACTTATATTTTTGACCAAGCATTCGATTATTTGATTTCGTATTTCAGCGAATACGTTTTTATTTTTCGTAATATGAAATTGTAGATGAATTTTGTAAATAGATTTATTCAATCTTTTGTTAATATTAAAATATATGATAAATTATTTTTCTTCTTTTACTTCAGTAAATATTTTATGAGCTTTAACTAAAAGCTTATTGTGTAAAAACTGTTTCAGTGTTTTTAATCTTCATCCTTTTAGATTATATTGCACATTATAAACCAAATTATTCAAGTGTAAAGTTCTTTTTCAATAATGAATAATTATTCTTTTACTTCTAACAGTTCTATTACGTGAAATGGTAAAAACATTGAACAATTTCGAATTTCGCCAAAGTCTCATGAGCGAACTAAATAAAAGCTTATAAGAATTCATTTAATGGAAGGATGCATTCTTAGAAAAGACATGATAAACGAAATAAGTCGAATAGGGTTATTTTAATCAACAACAAATAAAAACTTGATTTGGGATAAATAAGATTATTTTAATTCTCTTTGGCTTAATTTGTGAGCAGGAAATTCATTGCAGCGCGGATTTATGCAACTACTTTTAAAAGTTGAAGGGAATTTCCAAGTTTTCACGATTATCCAATATATATGCGAAAATCAGATATTTTCTTCTATTTTAACATTATTTTTTATAATTGTTAGATCACTTTTAAATTGAAATAATTTTTATGCTATTTTGCTTTCGAATTTCTTTAAAAATACACTTCAAAGTAATCTTATTCCAAATTAGAAGATTGAACTTTGATTTGCCGTGGGTTTTGCTGGATTTCCGCAATATTCAGAAAAACGTCGTTTCCCGAAATTACAGGAAGTTTTGCTCACCGATGCCGAAAGTTTCTTTTAATTGTATTACATAATAAACAAAATCTGTAATGGATAAAAACGTACTTTAATTAAATGGTAATTCATCTAATATGACGGCACTAACTACATTTCCAGAATTCGTTTGGGTTATAAGGTAAATTCCGCCGACTTGATCAGTATAGTGCTCAGCGCTGCCGTATCACTAGACCCTTGTTCCAATATCGGAGAAGGATATGATGTTTTTAAGTGATTAGCATATGTGCGCCACAGGGACACCTTCTCCTATAGTGAATGGATTAGGCAAATACATCAAAACAGCCAAATAGACCGATAAAAAATAATACTGTCGCTAGCTACGAATTAGATGAGATAAATTGCTGATTTACTGCTCTAAACAACACACAGCATTGTAAACAGCTGTAAATAACTGAAGGAGAGGAAACACGATAAGGCACATTCTTCCTAATACACAAAAAATACCTCGGATTTCCAATATCACTCATTACATTTGAAGAATTAATCACTGAAATAACTAAATATAATTGCAGAGTTCTCTGAACTCATGATTCAGAACTGAACTGGCTCTGAAGTAACTGATTGTCACGGCTGAAGCCAGTTAGATGCAGTTAAACTTGTTACATAAAATGTACCAAATAAACAACTAAAACTAAAAAATAAATCTTAAGGGTTTCAGATTTTAACTGTCTCCCAAAAGGGTTTGTTAAGGATTTTATGCTCTCTCTGAACTCGCAGTTTACAGTCTGTTTTTGCATTCAATTCCAGCTAACCCATTTTTTTCTGTCCTTTTAGGCTTATTTTTTAGCGACGTTTTCTTCGCACTTACGCCACATGCAGTTCAACAACGAAAGCACAAAACTTTTAAAAGCTGCATAGCGGTATACGTTTAGAATTCCCGATGCAGCCTTAAGTTTGGGCATATACTTTTGTTTTCTTTTTGTTCTTTCAAGCCTTTTCTCAGTTCGTCATATCAATGCTCAGTTTTCTTATTAAGATGGCTTTACAAAACTTCTTTTGTCTCTTTATTATTAACGTTTTCTGTGTTTACTTTATTTATTAAATATCACATTCTTGGCGCTTATGCCACATAATATTCGCTTCAATAGGAAAATTAAAGAATAATTAAAAAGAGTATATCTTTAGAATTTTCGACAGTATCGCGCGTTGGAGATAAAAATGATTTTTTCCGTACAGTGTTGGTTTGCTCGCTTCGAAATCGTCGAGTTTGTTAAGCAAAAATTCATTAAAGGTCTTACAAATTATAAAATAAATAATAAAACAAAGTTGGAAACCAAAACTCCGTCTTCCAGGTTTCCAGGTGGAGGACTACATTATTTAAAATTTGATGGCTTTAGGTACCGTCGTGCTCTCATAAAGCGAGGAACATACATACATATATACACACAGGTCCTTCATTATTTAATTTCTTTAAAAATAATACAGAGCGATAATATTTGGGGTAACAATTTGAAAAGTGATCCGCCGTTTATAATGAACAGACGCAAAATCCCATTTCGAGACTAATAGTCCCTTTTGGCTAAAAACACGAGAAGGAGAAAGAGAATTGATAAATTACACTTAAAGGAATAAGAAGAGTTACGAACAAGAATTTGTTTCAAGAATCGAGATCTGAGAGATCTCGCCCTCTTTCCATGGCCCTAAGACTCTGGATAAGACTTTCGACTTCCAGGTTTTAAGGGCCTCCATGCGGCATTAATATTTATAGCATTATAAAGATGCATGTCTTACTAAATGATACAGCAGCCAGCATTTCTTACCGATCACGAAGGCACTATAAAAAGACAGGTGCAGGTAAAAAGGGGCGAGACATGATCATTTCATCCTTAATCGTACACGTACAGTTCCGCCGCACTAACTGTGATTAGTTTTGATGCCCTAATTTTGATGGAAAATACCCCGGCGCACGGATCTGAGCATCTTCTTCTATCATCAAGCCTCTCCAGAGAACTTTCGATTTCCCAAGATTTTGAGTACCCCATCCTGCACAGATATTATATTACCTTTACAAACATCCATACCTTTCCCAAAATTTGAACCTTACGGCAGCCAGCAGTGCTAACTATTGTACTAATCAGGACGTCAGTATAAAAACTGCGCTCGTTTGAATTATAATATAAATTATTAGTTTATTAGATAATTTTAAAATATATTATTCATCAAATTATAAAATTCCTATTTTTAAGTTTAGAACCACTTCTCTGACGTCGGTCACTTGCAAATAATTAGAATGCAAATACTGCAACGGATGCATTATTATACCTATTCTAATTTACGCCATCGTAATGTTTCCTAATCGCAATCCTTATTAGTTTCTTCCCTATTTATGGTTACTTTCTAACGACTTTGAATTACATACTGCCATTATGAATCATTAGACAAATGCAATATGTTTAATACAATTTAACATTTATGTGTGAGTAGTGAAGTATTCATCTGGAGTATTTGATGCTTCAAACCATATTGATATGTAACGGGAAAACTTAATTAATTAAGAATGTTCATACCATATCGATTCAGTGTTATGGCGAAATACTTACTTTCAGGATCGTTTAATCATCGACCGCTCGAAGACTACATTCATTCATTATTCTCAACTAAATCCTATCAATAAATTAATATTTAAATCTTGTCCCGGAGATTCGACTTCATGTAATTTGTCATCGATATGTTTTATGCATGAATTACTATACCTGAAGTTGTTTAAAATGTAAGTAGGAGTCAGTGCTTCTTAGCAACAGACAACCCAATCGACTTGATCATCAATCAGTCATCAAATTTTTAGATTTAAAAAATATTCATCCAGACGTTAAAATTACTTTTTCCCCCTGATACATGCTGCAGTTTCTTTTTTAAGCAAAATAGAAGGAAATCCTGATGTTACGATTCATTTTTTATTTAATTTAATCGTAATATTTCAGACCTTAAAACTCAAATTTAGCGTATTTGTTGCTGATAACGTTTGTTTCATATTAGCGACGCCTGTAGCTTTATTTTTTGTGTCAGGTTACTTTATGTTAACACACCGCCGTACGATTTATTCAGTCACAAGGCCTTTCTAATCCTGGAGACAAAATACGACAAAGAGTGAAAAAACATGGGATGGAGAGGGAAAGGGAAGAACGAAACATTTCAATATTAAAAGAAACTGAGCAAATTAAATGCATTTTTTAATAATTTACATATTTATCTAATTCTTTAGTAATAAACCTAAATTTATCTTTACCTTAATGTTTAGTAATATACCTAAGTTTACTAACGTATAATGCGCTTTATTTATAACACAATGTTCGTCTTCCCTCCTCGACTTACGTAAGTTCGCAGTTATATAAGTACGCGAAAGCCGTAACATTCAACTTGTCACCAATTAGAAATAAAAACTCCTTAAACAGTTCCTCTTTTCTTGATCAATACTTCTTGCATTCAAACAATATTGGCGAGTGTAATTTATATTAAAATTCTAATAAAAATGAATACATACAAAATAAAAAGCAGTTCAAACTTAATCCAGTTGCGCTTTGATAACAGCAACAAGTAGTGATAATAATGCAAAATAAAATAAAAAAAATACGTTTAAAATCCATTACATATTCAATATGGAATGAATCAGATGCAATAAGCAAAAAAGCCAGAAGCATAGAGGCAAACTACAAGAAATTTGTGAGGCAAAGTATTCCAAAACCAAAAATCAAATATGAAATTTACATCGTCTGCTGCATTGTCATCAGGGGGTTGATACAGCTAAAGAAGTAAATAAATAAAACAGTCTCTTTCTATACCTACAAAAAGACAAATTAATAATAAAAATTTAAAAATAATTTCAGAAAAACAATCAAAGTAGTCTGTATCTTTATCAGTTTAACCTCTGGAGGCCGAAGTGTACTTATATATACAGGGTGTCCATAATTAAGCTTGAAATTTGCGAGCGGTCAGTAGCAAAAACTATACAGCGGAATTACATGAAAACTGGGTAATATCAGAATGAAATGATGGGAATTTTAGTGAAGGAAAAGAACAACGAGTTTCAAAAACCACCTCTAGGTGGCGTATCATAGCTTTATTGGGAACACATAAATAATCTACGAAAGTTTTCAAAACATGCTCGATATGATGCCTACCATTGTATGCTACCATCTGGAAGCGTAAAATCGCATGTTCGACTGTTGAAAGCAGCATGAACTGTGGAATGTTACGCTCATGGCGTTCTATGCTTTCTTTAAGGTCCGATAAAGATGTGATGGTATCTCGGTAGACCATGGCCTTGAGGTATCCCCACAGCAAGGATTCAATTCGGGGGATCTAGGAGGCCAACTTGTAGGAAATTGTCGGCTGATGATTCTGTCGTTACCGAAATGGCGACGGAGCACTTGTTTCACACAACGGGCGATGTGTGGAGGAGCACCATCCTGCATAAACACTGTGGTTGCATCACATCGCCTTTCCTGAAGAGCCGGAATAACGGATTGCTCTAATAATGAAGCGTATCGTTGACCGGTGACGATGCATGTCACAGGCCCTGCGGCGCTATGCTCTTGGGAAAAAAACGGACCCACAATGAAGGTTGCAGTAAAGCCGCACCAAACCATTACATGCGAAGAGTGTAATGGAATTTTTAGGAATTGATGTGGGTTTGTAGCAGCTTAAATACGGCAACTGTGCGTGTTAACCGCACCTTCCATATGAAAGTGGGCCTCAAAATCGATCCGGTTTCTTCGTCGGTCCACAAAATGTTCTATGGCCATTCATCCTGGAGCTCAATGCGCGCAAGAAACAGCAGCGCAAAAGCTTGTTGACTATCCAGATCAGCTGATAAAGCTCCTGCACTAGCGACACGGATAGTAGCGTAAGATCTTTTGAAGAATCTTATAAACCGTGGAAGGAGGTTGGTCAATAGATGCTGCAATACGCCGAACACTAGTGCTGCCGATGGTTTGCGATCTGTCTTCCTCCACTTGCGTCGCTACATCATCCACTACCTGTGCTGCAACACACTTTCGTCAGTAAAGCACGTTCCTGGAGAGTCAACGTCATCTTCCTTGACTTGGAAACGGGTATAACTGCGGTTCGCTTCTCGCAGCTTTATAGGATTGCTGTGTGCACACAGGATTACTATGGTTACGACATTTGCATATGGCAATAGTTTACATTACACAGCGCCATTTAGTGGTGGTTTTTGAAATTCATTGTTTTTTATGGGGGGGGGGCTCAATAAAATTCCCATCATTTCATTCTGCCATTACCCAATTTTCATGCAATTCTGCTGCATAATTTTTGCTACAGACTGCTCGCAGATTTCAAGTTTAATTATGGACACCCTGTATATATAAATCAAAATTTTTATTTAAAAACAAAATTATTTCAAGTATTTCCATGCAATATGCTGCTAAAATTGATCAGTATACACAAAAAGTAAGAAATTTAGAACCAAAATCACAAAGACCCAAAAGAAGTGAAATTCAATACTATTAAATTTCAAAATATCCTATTGATATGCACGATAAGAATTAAAGAAATGTGAAATACTATAACCTAAAGATTACCTAAAAAACACAAACGAAGAGACAGTCAGTGAACGTTATCAAGAGAAGGATTCATCAGACTCAAAAACCTTCCATTTGAAAACCACTGCGTTTCTGTTATCCAAAATTAGCTGATGAACCATTCTAAAGAATTTATTTATAACGTTTCAATTACTCACGATATATTACAT
Organism: Stegodyphus mimosarum; assembly: GCA_000611955.2. Lineage (NCBI taxonomy): Eukaryota > Metazoa > Arthropoda > Arachnida > Araneae > Eresidae > Stegodyphus > Stegodyphus mimosarum. The sequence goes on along the minus strand of KK122580.1, from coordinate 279,832 downwards.
ACAGCAGGCTACGCTTAATATGATCACATTTGTTCACGGCTATTTTGATAACATTAATAGATGAGAAAGCATAGCTTTCGAAACAGCAATGGAATTTAACTAATTTAATATAAATACAACTAAAAAATAGAAATAAATACTTTCAGGTAGTTTTAATTAGGGAAATGCAAAATATTTGCCTATGAACGTTTCATAATGTCTTTCGCGCAAAAATTTATGAACTGTTCACAAAATTTGGAAATTATTTAACAGATGCCATACCCCTAATCCTAAAACTCTGAAGGCATCCCTCATTCACTGGACAAGAACATGCAAACCTAAAACTTAAAATAAGCAATTTTATACTAGTTTAGCAAAAATGATAAGCGTAATTGTTTTCAAGGAAAGTTCTTAAAAAATAACAGAAAAGAAATTCTGCGGAATTTATTTTTGCTTATGAAGAAGAGGAACCCGTGTTCAAATAACCCTCAGATTCATAAAATTATTCGAAATCTACACAAAACTAAGACTGCTTTTTTGCCAACTTTTAAATGTTTCACTAAAATCAAAAACAAGCTGTTTGTCGACGTAATATCTCACCTGGCGACATTTTGTGACAGTTGCTAATTTTTATAAACTATTTTGTTCTTATGTGGTGACTCTTATCTCTTATTTGGCGAATTTATTTAAGTTAAAATTATTTTGTAATAGGTTGATAATATTAATCAAATTGTTGATCACAGTAAGCTGTGTCATTTCCACGTTTTCGTCTACAAAAGAACGGGACGCTAACAATTCAATAAGAATATCCCAATGATAACGTTAACCACCATCACACAAAGCTCCGTATACTGCATCTCTGTGGAAAATCCTTATTCTTTTTTCATGCCTTTTCATGCAGAAATTGTTACACTTTTATCGAATTGTTGGTAAAGCACAAATATTTCTAAGCTTGACATAATAATTTTTACAGATTATGACTCCACTTATCTGAGTCACTTATTAAACTCTGCAGAATATTGCCTCTATTTTACAAGCAGCTAAAAATAAAAAAGAAAATCCAGCAAATTTTTTTCTATAAAAAAGGCGGAAATTATTCTTCAGACGCCAAATTTCTTTCGCCGTCCCAAGAAACGTCTCCCGTCAAGTGGGAAAATGCGCAGAACGTAGAAGTTCATCGTATCTCTCGGACACAAACCATTAATTCTCTTTTGCAGCGACATTCAGCCTGTTTTTTTCATTCTTTCAGAATGGACAGCGTCATCGTCGCTGCACTTAAAAAATTGAATTAAAAAAAAGAGGACTCGTCTTTGAGTAAAATGTAAATACGCAGTCGCCACCGCACTCATAAATCTTAATCGGACTCTCTTCCCAATATTTTAGCAGACTAATGTTTTTATGAAATATTCTGGAATATTTTAGCTGTCTTATCAAGCACAGCTTATCACTGTTGTCTTAGAAAAAATAGTCCTTATCCGAAGCATTAGCGAGTGAATTAAAGAGTCTTGTGAAGTTTTAAGACAAGCTTGACAGACAAGTGAGTTAACATTAAAGTCGTTACAATGTATTGGATTTCGTGTTTATTGACAAAAACAGTGATTGAAATTAGAGTAAGGAGCTACGTAAGGTTCTAAAATAATATTTCGAAAAATAGTTTAGTGATTAAAATTTAAAATAAAAATATTAAAACTTTTTGAAATATAAAAAGTCTTGAAAATTAAAAAAAATGCTACTCTATCTTCACTTTCAGATTCTAGTTCAGCACTTGAAAGAGTTGAACGATAAACAATAATGATAAGCTTAACAGATTTAAGAGTTAATTTCCACAAAGTTTTAGATGGAGAATATAAATTCATGTACTTAAAAGGAACTATTCGTAATAGCAGTGCTAAAACAATTGGGCGAAATTTTAAAACTATTTTTTGTGAATTATTATTGGGAGCTGCTGGTTCGAGAATAACCATTAAATAACCATTCCAGTAGAAAAGAAAGACTTGTCAATTTAAAAATAATGTGTAATAATAGTAATTAACTTAATAATAATAATACAGTAATACAATAATAGTAATTTAAACAATAATTACAAATAATACACTATAATAATTTAATAGTAATATGTAACAAAATAAATAGTTGTAAATAACTAAAGCATGTATTATCCAAGTCCTGTTTTAACGCACGAGAAATATCACAAAATCTCGATATTATTCACAGAGCAAACTCTAAAATACAATTCAGAAAACTGTTTTCCTTCGAAACTTATGCTTTCCTGAGGAATAACGACTGACTTATCCGGCTGTCAAAGCTGTATTTATATGGCATTGCACGGGCTTTCAGAAGCTTTAAGAAATATCGTTTCTAGAATTTCGAAAATAATGCTACAAAAACTTCTAAAAATTCACCAAGTTAGCGAAAAATCATCTTATATCGATAATTTGGCTAACATTTTATTTGCTAAGGATGACCAAGAACGTTTTTGCTCATGTCTACCGTTCTATTCGAGAGCTAAAAAAACGAGGGGACACTAATTTAATCACACAAATATAAGCCCTAAATGCAAAAATCAAAATTCATAAATTAACAAATATCTTAAACAAACAATCAAACAGATTTAAATACTTACAAAAATTTACAGGAATATTATTAACGATATCCTCAGAATTTTACACTTACGTGATGAAGAAGATAATTAATCAGATTACATCTGGTGCTTTTAACTTCCTTGTGTGAAGTAAAGGAAGTATTGTGATCTTGAAAAATTTCGAGCACCGTATTTCAACGAAAATATCCATTTTGACCGCTGTCGAATCCATTTGAATAATGTTTTTGCGTAACCTATTTACATACGGACAGAATAAAGGATTCTGTTTTTTCCAAACGGCTAGCAAAATGGATTTAAAAAGATTCAGAAGAGATTTTTTTGAGATTTGTACGCACATATACTGCGAAAAAAAAGGTACAGTTTTATATCTCCCGTTTTACTGGGCCGATTGATGAAATTCAAATTGCAGTTTTCATGTCTCGAAAGCGCGACTTAGGATATATATTAGATTTATATACAGCATTGTCCTAACATACGTAGTTTGACACAAAATCGGACTATCTGAAATAACATACCAATTTTTTCCATATTTCGATTCTACGACCTCAATTATGCAAAAAATGTTGTAATTTTTGGTGAGAAATTTATGGAGAAATTTAAAAATTTATTTTGGCGGATTTTTTTCAGTTTGCGCCGAGAATAATTCACTTGGCTAACTTCTTTATAGCAACCTGTTTCTCTTTCCTTTTTTTCATTGTCCAAGAGCGGAAAAAAGTCATCGTTCATACTTTCAAATAATTTTAAGAGTGCGTAAAACACATTTTCGTTATTATCGCTTATAATAAATACTCCAAATTTCAAAACGCGGCAAAACGTAAATTCACGAATATCGTAGAACATCTGTATGTTTTCCCAGGAATCAACCGATGGAATACTGTTTCATTCCCTAATTAGATTTATTTTGATTTGCTTTAGCGTTATACGAAGTACTCCATCGGCGACAAATCTGTATGATTAAGAACAATCACACTTATCTTTGAGATAAAGCGTTTGATAATTATTGCACAGTGCTCCTATTTGTTGAGCTTTGAACAATTAGCCGCATAAAATCAAACTAAGAATTCCATTTCTTCTTCTGGTAAGCAGACGGTATCTTAAAAAAATCGAGATGTTCTCAGGACTATTAGTCATAAATTTCAGCTTAGTCGGTGGTGACTGAAACAAAATTAGTCATAAAAAGTCGTTGATAAATGGTATTTATAAGTAATTTATTTCAAGAAGTAATAATTCTACGCAAATTTTGCAGGAAAAGAAATAGTAGGAAGTGAAACTTATTCCCTTTTTCTTTTAAGCCACATGGAAGACGGGCGATAACTACACAGTTGAAATTTGGTAATATCTGACGCTGATTTCTCTTTAAAAGATTCAAAGGAAGGCTAATCTTACGTTTCTACTATTATTTACACATTTGCAACTTATGGTTTAGTTAATACACTTATCTGACTTTAAATAATCTCGAATTGGAATAGAATATAGTTATTTTACAGAAAAAATATGAGAAACGTTAAGCTTTCAAGTCAGTTAATTCTCCATGCTGAACAATGGTTACATGAGATATTGTCAGTGACTAATTACTGAATTTTTAAGTCACCGCTCAAATATGACTTAAAGACTCAGTCGACCCAGTGATATTGCAATAAAATTGAGTCGACCGACTCGACTCAGGGATATTTTGTAAAGTTGATATCATTCTAAGATGAAATTTCCATTAATATTAAAATTCATAATTAAAATATAATTTCGATTATTCGAAAATGTAAATATATATATATATATATATTTCTTAGTGATACCTAAAAGAGTCTAAATACCTATATGAGTTCATTTTTAGAATTTTTTTGAATAAATTACATTCCGACCCAAAATTTTTGAATAACTTTTATCAAAGCAAATAGGTTTTAAAGAAAGCAATCAATGCAGTACATGTGATAGAAAAGTAAAGTCATTTTGCCAATATTTAGCAACTGATATATGAAAAAATAATAAAAAAATGGGCCTTCGAAAACAAATGTGACTCAATAAATATTCGTTTAAATATCTTTATAATGCCTTAAAAATCTACCATTGTTAACAACCCTACGATTTTATTTTTAATTATGTAATATTAAGTAGTAGTTTAAAATCATTATTTACTTCTTAGAGCATTAACCATGCAAAACTGTGAAAAATTAAAATATTTTTAAAAAAGATATTTTGGAAACTTTGCACAAAGCATAAAACCACAAACCATCTCCATAACGTTTCAATAAAATAAGAACCGCTGAATTACTGTTTTAAATATGGTCTGATGACATTTAACTTTTAAAATGGAAATAAGGGCCAATTATTGCATTCAAAGTCTAAAATAAACGAACTGTATTACAGATTTCTATAATTTTATTTCCAAAATTTATTCCTTCCGTTACCTAAATTTAGTCCTTTCCAATTATGTATCTTTTAAACCAGGAAAAGGCTAAGAATTTAATTCTGAGGTTCCAAAACTTCATTAGCGGTGGATGAAGCAGCTTAGGAGAGAGAATGGGAGAAAAAAGAATAGTAATGGCTGCGTTATGCTCCGGATGTTAGCTTCCTGCTGCCACTGCAAATAAAGTAAAACAAACTAACTAAAGAAGTAAGTCTTCTTTCAGAAAAATAATTCGCGGCTTCAAACGATATTACTATTTTTAAACATTTTGTTTTGTGTCTGTAATTTGCTACTGAAAAATCAAGAAGTAAGATATCTGTAAGTTTAATAATATGATGATTATTCTCTATTATTAACTAACGAGGAATATGCATGTAGGATTTGTATGTTTCTCGTATTATGGAGGAAAATAGCGGCACTTAGAGCCTTCAAATTTTGAATAATTGCATTGCCTTTAATCCGAAAACACCTCAGTGCACCTCAAAGGCTACATTTTGAATCTCGAATTTTTAGCCTAAAAGGGGCATTAGTCCGGAATGGGATATTTGTCTGGAAACCACATTTTGGGTCGAAACTCTTAAAGCGTTGAATCACTTTTCAAATTGTTATCACCAAATATTACCGCTTGTTTTATTTAAAAAAAATAAATAATGATTAATTTGCATGAATGTATGAACGTTTCTCGCATTGTAAAAGAACAATGTTACCTAGAGTGTTCAAATTTTGAATAACATTGTCCATCACCCGAACATCGTCTACTGGAAACCCGAATTTGGAATTTCGTATTTGATTTATTATCTATTTAATATTTTGTAAAACTTAAAGGAATTTTTGATTAACAAATTCAACGATTTCTAAGCGAGCAGTGACACGACTGTAAAGAAAAACAAATTTTATCTACAGTGCAACAACTTGTCTATCGGAAACTCTAAAGATATGTGGATATTTTGCGATTTTGCTGTTGAATCGAGTTTTATATGGTGTAAGCGTCAAGAACGTGATAATTTAGTAATACACAAAATGTTAATAATAAAAAGACAAAAATTTTTGCAAAGCCATCTAAGTAAGAAAATTTAACATTGTAACAATGTTGTTGAAAAAAGAAACAAAAAAATAGTTTAGGTAAATAGGCAACGCTTAATGCTGCATTGGGAATTCTAAACATATACTACTGTGCTGTTTTTGAAATTTTTGTAATTTTGCTGTTGGCATATAGGGAGCAAGTGCGAAGAAAATGATGATTAACGATAAAGGTAAAAAGACAAAACAAAATTTATTAGCAGGAGTGAGTGTAACAGCAGGCTGGTAGACTGCGAGCTCAGCGAAAGCATAAGAAACCCTAACGAAACCTTGTGGCAACATAATTTAATAAGCAAACTCTAGAATTTAAAAGAAATGTATCGCCATTTGGAAAACCTTAGATATTTGTCTTTGGAATTTAAACCAACGAACTCAGTTACATAAAAGAAATCTGCTGTCGCTGCTCCAAACCAAAATAGTTTAATCTTTGACGCGCCAATGTTATTATCCATCCATAAAGCGTAAGTTATTCAATTTATTTTTCAAATTTAATCTGTCTGTTATTGATTAACAAACTAAGCTGTTTAAAAACAATTCTTCTGTACTCCATCTTTATTAATTTAGTTAGATAAGCTCAGTTATTAATTTAGTTAAGATTCTATCTATACTCATGAAATTATGCTAGTTGCACTTATTAAAATCGCTGCGTATTTTTCTATCCTACAATAATTATTTAAAGTAACTTACGGGTTAGTAGAAGTAATTTTCAAATTGTTATTATAAAAAACACGTTTATCATCTGAGTCATAGAACTAATCTAACTGTTACTTTTTCCTCTAACAATTTCTGTTCTCGTCTGCTTATTGCTTTGATTGATTCAGATATTTTTGTTTTAATCCTAAAAACTAAATGTGATATAATAATTTAGTTTTTTACTTTGAGATCTATATTTTCCTTTTTTCTTTAACATTTTATTAATTTTAGAAACGCCTATTCTAATAATTTTACTTTTCGTATCTCGTGATATTATGCTGTCCACGATTACGTTACGCTAATTATACCAAAATTGTAATATGAAAGAGCTATACTGCAATATTCTTAAAGCATGTTGTTTCAAAAGATAGCTTTTCTGTCCTGACAGCAGGGTTTTGACGCATGTTGCTGCTGTTCGTAAGCATTGTGAGATGGGTATTCTATACCCATTCATGTCTAACATTAAACAATGAAGAATCTGTATCTATTTAATTTTTGCTCTTTACACTGTGGAGGTACGACAGAACTCAGTGATACCAAATTTTAAACACATATTGTTTCATACTCATATTGTATTGGAAGGTTATTCAATAAAGAAGTAAGAGATTTAAAAGCAACAAACATAGTTTTTCTGCTTTTTAATGTGATTCATTTAAATAAACATGCACGAAAATCATGAGATGTGTAATTAGAGATTTTAATATTTTTATGAAATTACACAATCTGGTTTCATTAAAGTCACAATATACTTTTTATGATAATCATTTTTTATTAATTTTTGAAGAAATAATAAAGCGAACATAAAAAATTTATGGTACCCTAACACTGTGAAAAATTTTAAAGATACGATGTTTTTAAATATTTTGTGATTCAGCTGTTGATTTGAAATTAATGCGCCGTAAATGCGATGAAGGGGACATTTAATAAATAAAATTAACACATAAAAAGTTGGTAGTAAAAAGACAAAAAATGTTTTTGTTAGGCATCTTACTAGGTGCAGTTTTAAAACAATTTGTGATTGTTTCATCGAACGGTATGTGGTGTAGGTGTGAAGAAACGAACGCTTAATAATAGAGTTAAAAAACGGGGGGCGTTTAGCAAGAGTGAATACAAAAGCAGAGTGGTAGACAGAAAGTTCAGCGAGAGCGTGAAAACCTTAACAAATACTCATGGCCGACTGTTAAGAGTTTTTTAGAATTTCAAAAATTTGATTAACAAACTCAGTGTTGTAAAAGCAGTACATTGTTACTCAACATAGCATAAGACAAGCATATTTCAAACTGAATCAGAAAATTCGACGATTTAAAAGAAATGTGTTGCCACTCGGCAAAGCTCAAGTAAACTTCATTAGCGGTGGATGAAGCAGCTTAGAGAGAATGGGAGAAAAAGAATAGTAATGGCTGTGTTATGCTCCGGATGTTAGCTTCCTGCTGCCACTGCAAATAAAGTAACACAAACTAAAAAAGTAAGTCTTCTTTCAGAAGCATAATTCGCGGTTTCAAACGATATTACTATTTTTAAACATTTTGTTTTGTGTACTTGAAAGAAAAATTAAATTTGACTTTCAAATTTGAAATCAAAATACTCAGGGATTGACAGGATGTGTCGCCACTATCTGAAATAATATGTTTTTATCTTCTAAGAACCAGGACGTTGATGTTTGGCAAGGTGAAAAAAATTTAATTTTTCTTTCAAATTTAATTTGTTTGTTATCGATTAAGAAAAGATTAAGAGCAATAAAGGCAATTCTTCAAGCTTATTATTATTAACTAAGCCTTCCATTCTTTGACGAATTCAATAACAGAACCTACAGTGATCCATCTCGAATAATTTTTTTGTTGTATTAATATTCATCTTAAATCGGCGAGCGCACGGAGACAACTAAGCGTTTTGACTATTCAAAGTTGAGATGTTAGCACGTCAAGCGCATGGAGATAACTAAAATTTTTTGATTGCTCAATGATCTCTAAGATTGTTTTTAATAATTCTCATTTTAGAAAACTTTGCTTGTAAACGTCAACATTGTTCAGCTGAATGTGTCCAAGCCACACAAGTTTTTTTCTTTTCTCTTTTTCTTTATGAATCATATTAACCCAAATGCTGATGTCACTGCTAACGATGAAATAATAACCAAACAAACAATAAGTAATAACTAAAGTAGGCAGTTCATGCCTTAAAACTCATTCAGTTCATAATATCTTAAAACTAATATCAAAACAATTTGCAGAATGCAAATCATAAAATCAGATTTTTGTAATAAGAATTATAACTCTGTATTGACTGTATTATTGGAATCTCAAAATTCGCAATTTTAAATATATGAGGATAACATCTTCCACATTTTTCAAGATAAAAATCTTAAAACTTTGGATTCTATAAATTGCTTCACAAATCGCTACCATCCTCAGCTTCAAAACAAAGAATAATTAAACACTTTTAAAGAAGAAGACATTCTTCCAGTGTTCTGAAATACGGAATTAGTATTTTTATGTGTTAACAGTTCGTATAAACTTTGTAAATAAACATGCTAGTAGAGCAAAAAAAATAACTAAAACTTTTAACCCAGTAATCTATTCCGAATATCTTCATCAGTTTACACTGAAATACACATTGCATAGCGAATATAAAAAAAAAGTATGGCAACACTTAACACTCTGGAAAAATAAACATTGATCAGCTACCATGAAATACATATATTTTTTCTTTTCGCCTTTTCTAATATAAAATGAACGATATGTATGCATGCATATATGCGTTTTTGTTTCTCACACTATGGGAAAACTACGGTACTTAGTACAACCAAATTTTGAACACATATTATTCTTCCCCGAACATACGCATTTCGAAGCTCGAAAGTTGAAAAATATTTCTTTAGTTAATTTTAATTTTTTTATTTTATCTTTTGCGCTGACTTAATGAAATTTTGATTGACGAATTCAGTGATTTTGAAAGCAGTATGTTGTCACTCGCCATAGCATAAAATATTTGTGCTTCAAATTTAATCTGAAAACTCGGCGATTTAAAAGAAATGCATTACAACACCTCAAAGTGAAAGATATCTTTCAAATTTAATCAAAAACTCAGAGATTTAGTGGAAATGTGTTGCCACTGGCCAAATCAAAATAATTTTATCTTCTCGATCCCGGTGTGTTGCCATTCGGCCAGTGGTTGAGATATTTCCTATTTTTCAATTTTAATGTATATTACTGACTAGCAAACTAAGTGCTTTAAAAGCAACAAACGCAATTCTTTATCTGTTATTGTTATTAATTACTAAATACACTCGCGAAATTACATCATCTAGATTCATTAAAATCATTATAATTTTTTTTATATCTAAGAGCGTTGGTCGAGCAAGCGGTCATTTATTTTAAATACTGTGGGTAGCATATAACCGTACTCTTTCTTTAATTCCCAAATATAATCCGGGCATGGATTATTTGGAATAGTTTCGCCGTACATAGTTCCAGATGATAAACAGGATCTTGAACTTAGTCCAGAATTTCATTCCGTACTCTTTTCCTGAAAAAAAAAAGAGATTTTGAAATTATACATAGTTTTCGAACGACATAGTTACTTTTTATGATATTTCACATCTGTCTTACCATTTTGATAAAAGAGATAGCTTTGTTCCGTTTTTACCCAAAATCAATCGAGTTTTTTTCACTATCATGAGGCCTTCAAATAATAACATTGGAATTTAAATCAAATGATTTTAATCCTTTATTATTGACCTAGCCATGATTTTTAAGTCCTAACGGGTACAAAGGTATGACTCAACTGGAAATTTCAATGAACTGAATGTAATCTTAGGTCATTGAATAGATCGTAGGACCTTAAAAAAGGTGATGTCACGCAAATTTTGTTGTTATGCTGATTAGAATGAGTAATATTTTTATTGTTCAGCTCAAAACAACATTCTTTAATCATTTTCACTATTCAATAAATTAAATATTACAAGATAAAATACTAAAATAACTTTTTGAACTGCAATCGTATTAAAATTGTATGGTTTCCTAACTAAAAGTTAAAACGACATTTCTTTAGTTAATCGTAATGATTTTCGTCATTAAAAAATTATAAACAAAGTCTGAAAACTCCAAATAAAAACAAAATTTCGGTTCTAAGAATTATACTAGGATAGTAACAGAAAATTATAAAGTAATACTGCAGAAATTAAATACAAATTCAATAATAATTGGGCTTAATTCGTTCAAATGGATGTTTGGCAATACTGATTTAAAAATACGCCATTATTCCCAGCCTCACGATTTTATTTTTAACCATAAATGAGCAAGAATATTATGATAGCTAACAAGTGACTTTTAATTTTTCTTTTCATTCCCTCAATTAAAAAATTATAATTCAAGATTTTTTTGCATTTTATTATCTCATACTATAATTCTGCAAAAAATCATATGTTTGATAAGGTAGTAAGCCACAATAAAAACGTTGTTTTATTGTTTACAACCCTTGACGCATATAGATCTATGTAAGCAGAATGGGCAACTTTCTAGTAATAAAAAATAAATAAACTAAATAATATAAACTTTCTAGTATTCTGTCAGAATCCCGGTGTTCTGTTGGTCAAGTTAATAATCTTAAACTGCATGCGGGCCGTACGCAGATTTGAAAGCAACTGACGGTCACCAAAGGTTTTTTTAAAGTTTTTCACTCTCTCGTTGAGCTGGCAGTCTACCAGATTGCTCTTACACTGACTCCTGCTGCTTTGTTCTTATTAGCTTTATTATTAAGCATCGCTTTCTTCGCACTTTCGCTAAGTACAATTCAACAGCAAAATCACAAAATTTTTAAAAGCTGCATAGCAGTGTTTCTTAGTAAGATCGATAACAATTTTTTTTTTCTTTTCATTATTCACTTTTTAATTGATAACGTTATTTATTAAATATTGGGTTTTGACGAAAGTTTCCTATCACCGCAAATATCGTCGGCACAAACGGTTCGCGTTGGCGTGTTTAATCATATTTTGCCAAACCATTTTTGCTTTAGAACACTGTGTCGTGAAATTTGTAAACAAATATTGTTATCATTATGTACAAGGTGTCTGAACTGGAGCAATCAAGATACAAGATTAGAAACATCATTTGCTTCCAGTTCTGTTGCAAAACGTCAGCTACAGAATGACACCAAATTATGTGCAGAACTTTAGGTACTAATTTTGTATCATATGGCACTGTGAAGGTTTGGGGCAAGAAGTTTAAAAACAAGGACTATGACATTCAAGAAGCAGAGCGCTCTGGCCGGCCTACTGATGTTGATGAGGCCCGTCTGCGAGAACGTGCGGAAGTTCAGTGTGCAACCACTCAAGAGCTTGCTAAGGAGTTAGACGTTAGTACCATGTCCATTAGTCGCGCTATGCATCCCATAAACTTGACGTACAAGTTCAGTCGCAAGGTGCCGCACGAGCTGACTCAAGCAGGTAAGGGCAGACGTGTTCGAACTTGCACTAATCTGCTCGAATATCAACGCAAGGACGAAATTCTGGACCGTATCGTCCCTTGTAATGAAAAGTGTTACTTAACAGCACAGGCCGAAAGGGGAGTTGGTTTGCGCTGGGTGAGTTCGTCGACAGAATCGCAAAGCGCAATTTAACTAACCAAAAGATCATGCATGGTGTCTGCATTTACCCGGTGGACTTTGTACGGACTCGAATGAGATCTTTTGTCACACCCACCATATAGCCCCGACATCTCTCCTTTGGACCTCTTAATTTTTCTTTCACACCTGCAGCTATATGTTGCTGGTGCTATCTTTCATTCTGCACAGGACGTCCGAAATGAGGTGATCTGTTTTTGGACTCGTGGCCACCAAGTTTCTGGGCCGAATGATTTGAAAAACTAGCGAAACGTTGGCAGAAAATCGTAGATTTGGACGGCGATTAGTACCTAAAGTTACTGCTTTCATGTTTTTGCTAACTTTATGAAGAACGTTTTTTAGCTGAAAACGTTCGTTACAACGAGATATCACTTTCTCCGCACTTACGCGACACAAAATTCACTATAACAGTAAAATCACAAACTATTTAAAAGCAACGTATCTTTAGAGTTTTGAATACAGTATTAGACGTTGCCATACATATTTTTATAGTCGCTATGTTATTTCTCTAAACCTCAGCTGTCTAAAATAGTTGTCATAAAAAGGGAAAATACATAAGGGTTTTAATGCGTCCAGCTAGTGTAATTTCATAAAAATATTGAATATTTCTAATTCAACATCTCATGATTTTATTATATATTTATTTAAATCAATCTATTGGAATTATCTAATGTGATGACAATAATGATGTGATGATAATAATGTCTGATTGATCTAATGTGATGGTAATGTGTGAAATCTAATGTGATGATAGTCTAATGTCAAAAAGCAGAAAAAGTATTTTTAAGAATTGCGTTTATTGCTTTTAAATCACTTAATTGAACGTATTTTAAAATGGATTCAAAAGGGATTTTTTTCGGGCTGTCTGTAAGTATGTATGTACACTATGTATGTAGGTGTATACCTCGTATAATTAAAAAACGATTAGCCATAGAACGTAGAAATTTTGTGTATGGGACTGCTATAACATCTAGTTGTGCACCTCCCTTTTTTATTGCAATCGGTAATACCAAACACTATATATATATATAGAGAGAGAATGAATTTTATGTGTATATATTACAAAATATTTTTTTAAAAACAAAATATAAATATGCCTAGTTTTTTTGCGCATTAAGCTGCTGAAAAAATATTAGAAAAGACATAAAATAAGAAATTTAGAACTACTTTTTCACAAAGAGGAAAATTGAAATTCATAATTAATAAATTTCAAAAAATCCTATAAATGCAGCATAGAATTTTAAAATTGTTAAAACCGAGAACTTTTAAACAGGCATACTCCAACTCAAAAATTTTTTTAAATTTAAAGAAATTTTAAAAATCCCAATAGAATAGGAATTCAATCGACTTCAATGTCACTTCATCAAGGAAAAGAACATTGAATCCAATTGAAATCGCTCTTCTACAAAAGTTCTTGCTTTTCGGAATCCAGAATTAGCGGATGAACCATTTCAAAGTATTTTAATTATAATAGTTCAATAAAAAATTTTGGCCCTTCCCCAAAGGAAGGAAAAATTTTTTAAAAATAAAATTAAATTAGAATCTTCTACCTTAAAATAGAGAATACCATTTCACTTAACGAAAACGAAAGTGAACTAATAAAATACTTCATGAACAAAATAAAAGAAAACAACCTTTTTATTTTTCCTTGGTTTTTAACAATTTTAAAATTCTTTGTTGCATTTATAGGCTTTTTTGAAATTATTAATCATGAATTTCAATTTTCATCTTTGTGAATAAGTAGTTCTAAATTTCTTACTTTATATATATATATATATTTACCTATCCCCTGACCAGGCTTAAAAATCCTTACCTGCCCTTTTATTTTCGCAATCGTTGTTCGTAGTCATGTTTCCAATTACAGAAGTGTTTTAAATGAAGAAAATAATCATGTTTCGGCAATGCCAAATTAAAAAAAATAATAATTTTCTATAAATAACGAAATCTAACTTTTAATGTGATTTTTCGAATCTTATATTGGGAAAAAAATTATACTCGTTATGAAAAAATAAAATTGTAAGAAGTTTGAAACCCGTACGAAAAAAACTGACCAGCATATTTAAATTCAAAATTTGAAATTTTTGATGTCATTTACAACTTACCTTGAGAGATCGCTTTATTAAATCATAATAATTCGAAGAAATAAGCTTAAAGAAATGCAGCAAAAATGTGTATAATTTAATTGGCTTATAAGAGAGTCATGTGGTGTGCACATCAGATTTTTTTCATTGAGTTATTTATCATAATAAAATAATCTACCTCAACATATGATTATTTAACGATCGTAAACATCATTACTACAGGAAATCGAAAATATTAGAGGATTTCTTATGGAAGAAATGAATGATTATGATGACTTCTTCATTACGTGTCCTGCAAATGTATTAAAATAGAAACAAATCAGAGATAGTAATATATTTCAATCGAATAACAAAAGGAATTGAAATGGTAAATTTAACACGGAAATTAATCAGTTATTAAACAGTGATGTGTATTTATGTATTCTAGGGAAATATACTAAGTTTATTATTAAAAGTACATCATTTTCTGAAAATATATAAAGACTTTTGATACATTTTCATTCGAAACACAAACTAAGAAATGCACTAAAATGTTTTTCCATATAATTTGTCTAATAACCTTCGTTTAACACTGAAATACTTCGAAAATGCGTTTGGATATTTTTCCTAAATATATATATTCCACTCAACCGGGATAGTGGTTAGTGACCTTGACTGCCGTACTGAAGGGCCCAGGTTTGAATCCAGAAAAAGGCAGGGATGTTTGTAAATGTATAGGGTTCTGCGGGGTATATGGACACTCAAAATATGGGAAGTCCTCTCGAGACGCTAATGAAACGGGAAGAGCATTGGGAGACTTTAGGACTCGGCCTCCGGGGTGTTCTCTCTCAAAAATGGGGGCGAAACTGAGCCAAATTCGGTCTGTTCCCCATACGGTGCTCAAGGCTCTTGCCAATGACAAGCTTGAGTGACTTCTTGCCACAATGAATGTCTTGGGTTTGTGCTGATTTTTGTCAGACAAGTAAGATTGGTAACAACATAACGTCCTAAAATATTTAATGATCTTTTAATATCTGAATTTTTTAATGATCTGGACCAAAATCTTTCTGAGGTGGGCTGCTAATGGCAAAATATCAGGTACTTTTTTATCGTTGTGAATATTCTGAAAAGCCTTTGTATGCATGCATTTGAAACTCTTTCATACGTATTTTGAAAATATATTAGTGGCTAGATTAGATTCTAAGGAATTATTTCATTCTCTTATGCTGGATTTTCTGGCATAAATGATTAGTACGTCCAATCCCAAACTAGAAAATTCAAGGCTGGAAACCCCGCTAATCTAATATTTTTTGCAAGGGTATCTAAACTAAAATGTAGTGGATGATAAATTATTCGTCACCACCTGGATTGACTGAAAGAATCTCGTACTTCATCTTGGTCACTTTAAAATGGGGAAGAATATAAGAAATTATAGCAATCTCCCATGTGTGCTTTTGCGGTGTAAGTATAAGCTCCTCCAACTGGCAGATAGGGGATCAATAACTTGAATCATGGTGAGAACACAATTGATTTCTGTTGCTTCCTGCTTTTGAGAAATCTAGCAGTCTGCGTAGGTTAGTTTATTTACTATAGCAAAGACTCTAAAGCTATCTGTATTAGAAGTGATGCTTTCGTGAAGGAATTGTTTTCGAAAAATTTTCTCTTACTGACACTGGAATTACGAAAACACAAGCAATCAGAGCATTTATTTGCATAATCCAGAATTAATTGACGCACAGAGAAATAGGTTAGCACATAGCGGACGAAAACTTCGCGGGGAAAATAACGCAAGAGGAAAACATCTCGTGAAAAACGGAAGAAGAGAAAACATGGTTTCTAAAACATTGTGGTAGAAAATGGAGCGGTGCAAAAACTTCACCTTTGAAACATCGTTTTACAGAATATCGTAAAAAGCAATAAATCATGTACAAAGCATTGCAAGATGATAACATCGTACACATGCGTTTTTTGACCATGAATATTTAAGGGAATTTCTGCGTAATGATAAATAAGGGCACTAAGAAATAAAGCCTATTTCTATCTTTATATTTTTTATTAACTGATACATTTTTATCGAAAAACAAGAAGGAAACTTAAATATTAAAAATCTTGAAATTAGTAAAAACTGATGCTATTAAATATATACCATTAACTAGATATTAAAGGTATGTATTTTCGTCTTTTTAATTTTTTGAATACTATATTTTTTTATGAAAATCTGCTAACGCGTCTTTTAAGAAAAAGGTAGGTTAAACAATGGCTTTTCATATTTAGCGACATTAAGTTTAAAATTCTATTATTGCTATGTGTAGCATTAATTTTTACTAATTTTCAGGTTTTTAATGATTAAGTTTCCTTCTTGGGTTTTAAGTAAACATTTACTATTAGTTAATACAAAAATCTGAATTATTTGCTATCGATATTTTCGATGGCATGCTGGCAGAAATATTTCAGGAACCTCCAGATCATTGTTCACTAGTACGAGGCAATGGGAAAACACAACTTAATAGAAGTAACTGAAGTGAAGCAAAATGAGTTATTTTTACAGCTGCTTTGTTTTACATGAAAAGTTCTTTTTAAAACTATGCGTCAACAAATAGATGACAACTGTACGTTGAGGTCAGTTTAGAAACAATATGAAACTTTTAAAATTTTATGATGTCTTAGAGGTTTCAAACTTTTTTGAAGCCACAGGAGTCTGGCAAATTTTTAAATGTGAAAATACGAGTTTATGATTAAAATACAATAACACGCCGAACAAATATTAATTTAGAAGTCAAATAACAAAAATCAGCGTTATATTTTCAAATTTTCACAGGACTAGTTTCGATGATTTTTACCAAACCACCATCCTCATGCGCTTTTGCAGTTGAGTATGGTGGTTCGGTAAAAACCATCGAAACTAGTCCTGTGAAAATTTGAAAATATAACTCTGCTTTTTGGTGTTTGACTTCTAAATTAATACGAGTTTATGAGTTTAAAAATAATGGAAGTACTTTATTTATAATCGTGAAGTTATTTTAAAGTTTTGATCTTTAGGTAAGCAGAGCATTTTTGCAAATGCTACCTTTTTTAATTTACTTCGTTAAGCCCAATAATGTTATATTAATACGTTTCTATGATTATGAATGTTGATTAGAAGCATTATTTGGTGTACAAACTTTGAGTTACAGAGAGAAAGTAATATAAATCGAGATTTACCCTCATTGAAAAGTTAAATTTTTTTTCCGGTCTCTTTAATTTGTTTTTATTTTTACATTATCAAGGAAACTTTTGTTATTCTTGTTAGCTACAATCTATTTTTATTTAATTTTAAAGTAGAAAAAAATATCACGAAAAGATTTACCCATTTTCAACTTAGCAATCCTTTCGAGTTAAGTTGTAAAGACTGTTTAGAAAGTCGCAAGAGACATTAAAGTCATTTGGCTTTCCTTCAAATGAATTTAGACTTCCCAGACAATTTCCTATTTTTCCTGTGGAAGTTCTATAAACAAAATGTCTTGCAGAAAAGCATTGCTGCAGAATTCTGGGACATTAAATGCATTCGAAATATGGGAAGACGAAGAGGCAATACATTAAAGGATCACGTGATCACATAGTTGTCCACTGACCCTATGCCAAAATCTTTACGTCTAGACGTGAATAACAGATCTGTTGTATATGAGCCAACAGTGGCGATTCATGAGTCGCGTCATGACACTGATATATTTTTCGGAAGTGGCATAAAATTGAATTAGTCTAGCTATTCAAAAGTAAAGGAATGACGGAGTTGGGATGGGAAATCAAATAATATGTGTTGTTATTGATGTTCATTTGGAAATCTCCTCAAAATGAATAGTACTAGATGTGCTAGAGGTATCACATATATAGGGGCCCATCGGTGAGAGTATGATCTTTTTCCATCGTTGTAAATATTTTTAATCCAAAACCAGATGTGAAATTCAGGAATCTGATATCACTCATTTCTACTTGTTTCGGCAGTACATAAACTACACTACAGTCCTTTTTCTCCCAGACACCTTTCGAAATGATTTTGGTACCGATGAAGTTTACATGTCTGTCATTTAAATGTCTACCGTCTACCGTCTACCTTATAACATAACAATTAATAATAACCATGCCTTTTAAAGCAGAAGAAATTCCTTCTTTCTGATATAACAGATTTCCTTGATGATTATATCAAATTTCTAGATAAGTTCTGCAACTGTTTAGTT
This sequence comes from Stegodyphus mimosarum, assembly GCA_000611955.2. NCBI lineage: Eukaryota > Metazoa > Arthropoda > Arachnida > Araneae > Eresidae > Stegodyphus > Stegodyphus mimosarum. The sequence goes on along the minus strand of KK122580.1, from coordinate 261,184 downwards.
GAATTAACTCTGTTATTAATTAGCTGCCTGGCTTTGAGGTATAACTACAGTCTGGTATTTTGAAATCTGAACTTCAAGGTTATTCCTCCTGTACAATTTGACTGGTAAGAATGGGAAAAAACAGCTGAGGAAAAAAGGTCGAATTGCTTAATTTTTACACCTATTTCGTTTCCATTTACTGTGTTTTGTTTCACGAACAGACTCACTTGAATAACAGCCTCAGATGTCGTGGAGACGTACTGTGCGGCGATGATGACAGTAGTTACGATCGAAAATGGAAAGGGTGACATGGCTTTTAAGTGATTATTTTAAAGAAATAGAATATAGATAGTTATTTCTTTACAAATATTAACTAAAATACTTAAATAAAGGGATTAATAACAGATCAAAAGCTCACATATTTATTGTTATGACTGCTACTTTTTTTGCTTTGTTTTCTCTAATGTAAGTTTCGCGGGAAGGCTTTATCAATAATCTTTATACCTAGGGATAAAAGGCATGTGCACATATTTGTCTGTTGTTACTCAATAAAGAAAGTTTGAAATTCAGTAACGATAGTACAAATTTGCCCTATTCCAACCCAATTTTTGTAAAGAATACCCCTATATGAAATCTGAGAATATTCTATCTCGTTTTCCTTACCGCCATTATTCAGCATGATATGACAGTAACATTTCTCTTTGTGTGAGTTATAGGTCGTTGCGACGCTGAAGTGCCTGTTTTCAGATAACAGTCTGTAACTTCCGTTGAATAATTCACCAAGGGCTATAACGCAGCTGTCATTATTGTCAATAAGCGCACAGTAACTCTAAATAAAATTTTCTCTAGAACAGCGTTTTTCAAACTGCGCCATGAGGAATTTTGGAGTTCCATGCGATTATTTTGAGGATTCCTCAAGTCAAAATCAAAATTTAAAAAACGTTTGGAAACCACGTGACCACTAAATTAACTCTTTAAAATAATTAATTACTTAATAACTTTTAGATTTGTTACTATTGTTATCTTATATGATACGAACATTGTATGTTTGTAACCGAGAAAAATTATAATTAAATAAAAGTTGTTTTTCATTTTAAAAAATAAAGTGTACGCAATATTGATATATCTTAAACTTTATTTTAACATTTAATTTATTTAGCGTGATAGGGGCCCTCACAATAAAACTTACAGTTTTAGATGCTCATCAAATTTTGAATAGATTTATAAGGTATTTATTCTGGACCAACGATTTTCAACGAGATTCCCTGGGGGAGTGAAATTTTAAAGAGGCTGAATTATAATCAAGGGGTCAATAACCGAATATGCCCCAGCAATTGGCCAGCGTTATCAAGATCCCATTTATTAAAAAACTAATAAAAGTGATAAGGAATTGTTTATGATGTAAAACTATATCATAGAAAGGAATAAATCATATAAAATAATTATAAGGGAAAAATATACAAAAATCGTTTAATACAGTTCAGAAATCGATAACATTTTTTTAAAATTATATAAATATTTCATGCGATAAGTGTAATACAAAAAATGTAAAGCTCGGGAACACAAGGAAACACACACACGCAAAATACAAGACAGCAGAACTTCGTCAGATGATATTATTGTTATATAGAAGCCACTTGCAAAAACGAAAAAAAAATATTTTAATGTTCTCTTCCAAGACATAGAAAATTTGAATGAGCCAGCATGGCTCATAGAAGAGTGAACTGCAATGTATCTGATTTTAATAATGTGATGCATGAAAAGTTGATTGCGTAGTAGGAAGATGTTCAAGCACAAATCATATTCGATACACTAAGTTTTGGAATTTAAAAAATCATTCTAGAGAAATATCCCAAAATAATAGCTGTTTCCGAATAGTTAATAATGTACACTGCTCGACATTGAAAATGCAACACCAAGAAGGAATGGTCAGAAAGTGATGAAATTTGGAAAAAAGACAGAGACAGCAAGCAGCAATAAGTGATCTTTATTTCAAAATGATAGTCAGAATACAGAGCGAGAACGGTGTCGGCTCAGTAGGATAAGCGATAAGCGACGGAGGACGTGGGCACTGTCCCTTTACCATTTGGGTTAATCAGTACAGCACCACGTCCACCTTTATCTTACATTTCATTTTACATTATATTATGATACATGATTACATTATATTACGATACATGATTACATTATATTACGATACATGATTATTTTACGATACATTGATTACATTATATTACGATATATGATTACATTATATTACGATACATGATTTCATTATATTACGATACATGATTGCATTATATTACGATACAAGGTTACATTATATTACTATGCATGAGTACATTATATTACGATACATGAGTATATTACGATACATTGCATTATATATTACATTTACCGACTCAGTTCATTTACAATATTTACAGTTTATGAGCTGCTCGTAGCACATCATGCTGATAGTTATTTACATATGAAGTTTGTATGACATGGTTTTAATTTACATGGTTCTTGGCACATGGAAAATGGCGTTGCGCACTCCACCTTGCATATGCATATCATTACTTAGCACGTTTGCTTTATATTTGACATAAGTCTGTGCCCAAGCTCATGAGTTTATCAACTATCTTGTTGATTTTTCGGGCGGTACGTTTGTCTTTAACCATAAATCTGCAAAAAGCCTGTGTGTTTGTAGTTGGAATTGGCAGGTGCAGATCTGCTGTAATCGGGCATTGGGCAACATAATGATCCGGGGTGCCCATATCACCACAGATACATTGTGCGTTTTGTGCAATCCCGTGTTTTTCATAGTACACGGGGAAAGGACCGTGTCCGGTGATGAATCGGACCATTTGCGCATGCACTATGAGACGATCTAAGTCTACCGTAGGAACGTGATAGTGGGCACGGCGTCCTGTCACACCAGTATCCCATTCCTCCTGCCAAAGAGATTTTGCTTTGTGTTTCAGACTTTTCTTTAGATATGAAACTGGCCATTGGATGGTGATATGTTCCGCATTAATGTTTCGTGCGGCCTCCTTTGCTAGTTGATCTGCTTGCTCGTTCCCCCTGTTGCCGACGTGGGCCTTGGTCCATTCTATCCTGGTGTTCAGATGGCTGTGGTCGCGTAGATGTGACTGAATCTCTGCAATCAGTGGGGAGCTGTGCACAGGGTTCAGAATTGCATACAGCGAGGACAAGCTGTCTGTTATTATGAAGCTGTCTCTTTGCCGCTGTTGGATTATCGTAAGTAGAGCTTGTTTGATGGCCGCTACTTCACTCTGGAACACGCTGTTGTTTGTGTCCAGGTTCCCGGCTCAGTAGGATGTAGGACCACCGCGGACAGCGATGCACGAAGAAACACGTCTAGGCATAGAGTCAATAAGAGTGCGGATGGTGTCCTGAGGGATGGCTCTCTATTCCTTTTCAACCATTTGCCACAGGTCGTCTTCTGAAGGAGGCAGGGGCAGAGTTTGCAAACGGCGTAAAATCACATCCCACACATGTTCGATTGGTGACAGGTCAGGAGAGTACGGTGGATAGGGAAGCATCTGTATACCTTGCAGAGCATGTTGGCAGATACGAGCACTGTGTGGTCGGGCTTTATCCGGCTGAAAAATTGCATTAGGCAGCCCCTGAAAGTAGGGAATTGCCACCAGCCACAGTACATTATCCAAGTATCGTTGGGCCGTCATATTGCCCTGAATACGAACTAGAGGTGACCTGGAATCGTAGGCAATAGCGCCCCAAACCATTAGGCCACGTTGTCGCGCGGTGGGGCATTCCACAGTTACTGACGGATTAGATCTGTCTCCATGTCGACGCCATACACGTATGCGGCGACTGTCACTGGATAAACAGAAGCGTGACTCATAGAGAACACAAAGTTTCGCCATTCTGTCATCCACATCGCTCCAGTCCGGCACCATTCTAAACATTGGCGTCTATGCTGTGGGGTTCAATGGCAGTCTTCTTAACGAACGCCGTGCGTGCAGGCCACGTTCAACCAATCGACGGGAAATGGTTCTCGTCGACACGGGAACATCCAGGGTATCTTGCACATGCCGCAGAATCGCGATACAAGTCACTTGCGGGACCGCCACAGCTTGTCGGCGGATGCGTCGATCCACGCGTGCTGACGTCATTCTGGCTGCACATGCACTCCTCCTTTTTCCCACATTCCTTGTTCCAACCATGTTCACCATAGCCGATGCACCGTGCTCGCATCCATGTGAGTATCAGCTGCGATTTGACGTGAGGACCAACCCGCTCTTCTCGGTCCGATCATTATACCCCTCGTAAAATCGTCTATCTGCTGGAAGTGCCTTCGTTGACGGCGGCCTGGCATTCTCTCCTATTACACGTATCCTCCGGGTCAAAAACCAACTTTTTTCGATAATTCGTCTGGCAGATATAACGACACGAATATTGCCCATTCTGCACGTTCCTTCCCTTATATCTTACTTCACGTGCATCGGAGAGCTGCGCATTTCACATCTTTCGCATAACTCAGTGACGTACGTCTACTCTAAAATTTGCATAAATTTCTGACCACTCCTTCTTGGTGTTGCATTTTCAATGTTGAGCAGTGTACTACTATTAATAACAGTAAAATCAATAAATTACTGCAAAAAACAAGAATCATGTTGAATATTTTTAAACAGGGTGATTTAAAAATTAAACAATTTTATGCCAAATATTAAAAATATTACATCAATACCTCAACCGCAGCCATCACATCAATTTAAATCGAACTTTTGTGCAATTATAATCTGTGATTTTGTTTCTGAAAACGTTTTATAAATTTAAAATTGTAAATAATAATAATAATATAAAAAATTCTAAAATATAAATCTAGTAAACGATTTTTTTAAAACTTTTGATCTTTGTTGTTATTTTTATATGATTTATGTGCAATTCTTGGTATTATGATTATGCCATATGCTGGTATATCATAGAGAAAAATTTAAGAAAACCTTACTCTTAAAAGTGTCGATGCAAGAAAATGGCTAGGAATTCCTGCGCTAAGCGGATGAAACCGTCATTTAATTATTACTCTTACAAGAATCAAACGTCTTCGGTTTCCTTAAAATCAACAATGCTCATGCAGTCCTGAAATGACAGCGTGGAATGTGAAAGAGAATGACTAGGGTAGAAAAATGAAAAATTAAATTGTATTGAAGGAGAAAAACTTTATGAGACTGCGGAATTACCGTGGGTACTTGAGACGAGAAAATAACGAATTGGAGTGGAAGGCGCTAGCAGAGTAACATGCTGTGTAGTTCGGGATTTGCTAACGAAATTGAAACTGCCTGAAAATATTGCAAGCACTATATGAAAGGGCAACAGCACTTAAAATTATGAGCGGATGAAGTAATGAAATAATATATAATTATCTTGTGACTTAAAAACTTTACTAATTTATACTTTAAGAAATAATTGGGACTTGAAATGTGACATAATTATCTTGCGACTTAACATAACGGAATTTCTACTCTTGTTGAATAAAAACCTAGCACAACTATCTTGTGATTTAAAAACGTAAAGAAATACTTACTATTGTAAATTACAAAGTAACATAATTATCATGCGATTTTAAAACTTAGTATAATGAAATATAAGAGAATCAACTTGTAATTCCCAGCGTTAACGAGATGTAAGGAAAAAATAGAAAGCCTAGACTACATACCAACGTTTTTCTTAAGTTTTTACCCTTGCGGAACCTTGAGTTAAAAATGAACTTATGGAACTTTCGTAGAACTCTTGAAATAATTGCTCCGCTTCAGAGACCTCTACAAGAATATTACTATAACGCATAATTACCCATTCAAGACTACTTCTAAGGTTCCATGGATACTTGGTTGAAAAATCAATGATACCGTTCCTGTCGCCAATAAAGTAAAAGATGAAAATAATTGAAGCTTACTATGTCTTACTGTTACTTCAAATGTAAATCTCTTATGTCGCTGGGGTTTGCAACAGCTCTCAAAACTGGCAGTTTGCTTAGTTTCCTGGATGATGGATGCGGTAAAGTTAGATGTAACAGATGTTTATAAAGTCAAAAGAGAGGGTTATTAATTCCATTTAGTTAATTGTTTATTATACCCCTTATAAGTACCAGACTACTTACTTTTGACTCAACGCTTTTAGTTTTAAGTATGAATTATTTAAATAATTATCTTACGGCCAATACAGCATGCATACCGCATTTTAACGAGTGATATGAAAAATGTGATAAATTAGCAAGCAAAAGTATTTAAAAACCTGTCCAAACTCGAGCTAAACTGCAATATCTGGTATACTAAAATGCTTACAAACTGGTGTCAGTAATAATTAGGATAAATTACTTCGGGTAGTTTAGTAGTTTCAAGTTTGCAGAGGCATTTTCTATAATCCCTCGGTGACTTTCTCAGTGTCAAAATCCGATCAAATTTTGCTATAATCTGTTACGACATTTCTATAAACTAATACTGGTACCAAAACGAATTAAAATACAGAGTTTCATGATCAGCCATTTTGGGCCACAGTTTGTGATCGCTTCTCATTCTTGCAGCATTTATAAATGCAAAACTTTCTATTTATCTGAAGACTAAGGAATCAAGAAAACACCTAAGATTCTTCATACCGTAATTTTCAACCGCATAATATGCTCTAATTAGAGTTCGAGCTATGAGATTAGTGCATATATCACGGACAAGGTGATCGATGGTATCATTATACATAATGTATAGATAATATGCTACAGGAATTGAACAGTATGTATAATGACCTCGACATTACGTATAATGACCTTTTAATTATTTGAATCTTAACGTATGTATCTCAGTTAATAATTTTGTACATAAATATGCAAGGTATTCGAGAATGAATGGTAGCAGTTCATGAGATCTTTGAAAAATAGTACGTATAACGTGAAACGGAAAGAAAGCGAATTTATTAAATTCACTCCCTCAAAACGATCACTAATAAAATATATTATATGTTAATATGTGAATTATTAACAGAACGACATTTGTGTAAAAATATTCATATTCGAATCATGCATTTGGCACGAACACCTCTTTCACCTGCTTGTGAGAGTCTGTATATGAGATCTATCAAGTCTTTCGCAACGAACCTTATTTTTGACAAATCTTCAGAAGGAAAAATTCATTGGTGTAAGATCAGGATTTTATTGTGGGCTGTGGGATAAGTTTATTTATGCCAATCTAACATCCTGGAAATGGAAGATTCAGCTCGCGTCAGAAATGATTTATTAAGTGGTTAGGTGTTGCATTATATTGTCAGAAGATCTACAGTGTAGCGACTTCCACTTAATTTGCTCATTTAGAATGAACAAAAACGTTCTTTGTGGGAACGAATTAAAGTTTAGTCTTGCATAAATTTCCCACACCAAAGAAATGTACTACTCAAGTATGAATGAATATTTTGCATTCAATGCATTCTCTACATCTTGCGTGGCGGTCCATAATTTTGCTGTATTCGTAGATGTATAAGGTATTTCAATCGCCTTCTTCGCATGCCTTCGCGGTGTAGTGGTCAGCACACTCGACGAGTAACCGAGAGGTCAGTGGTTCGATTACCGGCGAAGGCGCTGGTCATTTTTTCATTCATCTGTTTCCAAATAATTTAATGACTCTACAAGTGGCGCCACTTATAGGGTCATTAGGATTTTTTTGGAAGCAGAAGTACGAAAAATGAGCAACGGCTTCGCCGGGAATTGAACCACGGACTCTCGGTTACGCCTCTCAGAAGCTCTAACTATTAGACCTCATTAACAGTCCCATAAAAAGCAAACACATGCCGTTCTCAAGGCAGAAATACGTCTAGAAGTTTCCATATTTATCCAGTACTTTATATATCCATTTAGCAAGCGCAATCAATTACGTGAAATGACAGTATTGCTATGTGTTCTTCATAGGCTCCTTTGTACAAATTAAGTTTGATTTAAATACATAACGCATCTTTCCCTGAGCTTTTATTCCTGTATACTCATTTATGTTTTTTTCGGGAATAAGCATTTTGTGCAAACAAAGTTGAGTAAAAATATTTAAATTGAGCATAAGGAGAATATAATAAGCATTACAAGCTAAGGTATCTCCTGCAAATTACTCGCTTGATGAAATATTTACTCTTACTTTCATGCTCTGGAATTCATTGTAAAGAAAACAAAATATACATAATTTGTCTGCAGCTGAAGGCTATTTTTATCATGATAAGCCATTTCTGTAGGTAATGAGAAAGGTAAGATGTTATCTCTTTCCCCATTTCGTTTCGCCCGAATGTGTGTTTTGCATTCTTATTATTCTGAAGTCTGTTTTCGGGTATGCTAACATCAAGGCATTATCTTGAACAACGTCTTCTAGGCATTCTAATAATTTTGGTAACTTACAAATCTTTTCCTGTTGGCATAAATGTGAGATGGATAAAACATCGAAACTGTAATTTAGTGTAGCTTCGAATATCAGGATTTTCGAGCGTCCTGTAATTTAGTGTAGCTTCGAATATCAGGATTTTCGAGCGTCCTGTAATTTAGTGTAGCTTCGAATATCAGGATTTTCGAGCGTCCTGTAATTTAGTGTAGCTTCAAATATCAGGATTTTCGAGTGCTTAGGCTTCGAAAAAGAACGCTCTGCCCACGCATGCCTGAAAGTGCATAAGCGCGAGATTCTTTGGATGTAGCTGGCAATGCTACGAGCCTAAAAGATAAGGAGAATTGAATAGTAAACAACATACTATCAATTTTAAGTGCTGACAGACTACCTGTATGTGCAGCTTCGTTGTAAATACTCTATTTCATACATTCTACTATATATTCGTTTAAATATATGCTAAACTATAATGATATTACAAAATAGTGGCGAAAATGTTATAGTTTAGATTTTAAAATCGAAATACATTTTGTTAATTATTGTGTCCAATCTAGTCTATTTTTGTAGCATAGGCGAGAACTCTTAAAACCTAAAGTGGATTATCACTATGTCTTGGTAAGTACCCAGAGATTGAAGAAGGATTTATGCCTTAAATCAAAATCGATGAATTTGACTTATCTAAGTAAATGTAAGTTAGCCAAATGGCTATATAGATAGAGAACGCGCAAGTTTTCTCTGAGCTAAAGTCGGCGTGACAAGCTTAATAGCCAGAATAATGCAACGTCGCAGAATACTGCTCTCAAGAGAATCATATAGCAAACGTGGTCTTCAGCAGGCAGAAGACGCTGCGATTCTACGCTTTAAATACTATCTCCTTTTACGGGATAACTAGCATTCGAAATAGCTTTCATTCATATACAGTGATGATGCTATGTTTATTATGTTTATTAAAATATAAAATTAGGAAGCATACATGTAAGTTAAAACTATGTAAAGCAAATTTCGGATTTTAGTTTTACTTTAATTAGGGTATTTTCCCTTTCTGTTTTAAAAATAGTATTTGCTTATAATATATCATTCTAAATTGCATCATTGCAGGTTATTCCATATCATATTACCTTACCCAAAATTGCAATCCAGGTGCATTTTAGTCAATTAGTGAGTAAGCTTTGAAATGATATCAAAACGTTACCAAAACTTTTTGACTCTCCGTCTGACTTTCCTTTTGACTATCTGAATGCGTTGCATTCCCGCTTGCTTAGTTCCAGTTAAAAGGTGCGTCGCCTTTCTCTCTGTCGCCAATGGTATGTCTTAAGATGTAGTAAAAGTCCAAAACTAATACGAAAATCGAGTACAAATTGCGTCCAAGACGATGTGTGAATCAGAATATGCGTCTCAAGAATTAATTTCCAGAAATAAATTGTGTTGTACGTACGACTCCGTTTATCTGCACGTTTCATTTTTCTGCTACGCAATTACGCATCCTATATATCAGCATCATTCACAACCATCTGCTTTATTTAAAAATTATTTGTGTCTTTGTAGTCGATTTTCTAAATTATTACGTACATATTACATATAAGCTTATAAAACACATATACCATAAAAAGAAATTAAATGACTAAAAAGAGGATTATAGCTTTTAAATACATAGTTCTTTAAGCAATTTGAAACAGAAATTAAGGATTTTATACTAACCGAATAGCAACAGTCGTTTCCAGAGTGTAGCTATTCGTTAGCCCTTCCAAAATATAAGTTAAAGATCATATGTTTACTGCAATGGCACCAATTGCTAGATTACTAAGCTATGTTAACAACAAGGGGCATGGTAGCATAACATAACACAGCATTCAAAAAGTCTGAAGATTTTCCAAGGATATTTCTAACAACAGAAAATATAAATAACTACAGATAGGATGTTTACACACGTTTAGAACGATTTCGGTGGCATTTAATAAACATATAAATTGTAAAGAGCAATTTTTAAAATATTTGATCTGATAGCCGGTTTCCCAGAATTCCGCATTGTTATTTCTGTGACAGAAGAGCGTTTCGTAAAATTTTCAGAGCTATTGATTTCCAGTAATCTTCCACTACTTTACAGCAAATCTGATGAGTTTATGCCTAGAAAGACGTTTTTAAGGAGAACAAAGACCGCTAGGTATACTTTGAAAAGATGTTTACTCAATACCTGTATCAGTCTTCCTTTTTTCAAGAATGCAATGGTACTTTTCGAAGTATGACTTGTTGCTTTGTCTTGAAGAAGTTTCACTCTTTGAAATGTTCACTATGGCAACACTTACCAGGGTGCGTGGATAACAAACGACGCCGTAGCGTAGTATAATGTAACGTCTAAAAACTCTGGAATGTTTTCCTAGCAACATTTCTAATAACAGTATACGTAACTCTATACGAGACCCGAATGGCAGTTAACAGTAGTTTGGCATCTCTAACCACTCTCCTACGAAGGCATACACATTTCTGACGGGAATTCGAATTAATGCAATTTTAATACCCTTCTAGGAGCGGGCTGGATCATAATTTATATATATGCTTAAACTTAGCAGAGTGAAAACTTTTCGGAATGCGGATCGAAATGAAAACAGCTCTCGAGTTTTCGCTCTTCAGAACAACTCGGTCGATGAATTCGTTTCACTTCAGTTCCCGGCGAATGCATCCCGCCGAATCATGTCAGCGTTCTGTTTCTTTCAGAGCTGGAAGGCCGATTTTACTATGCTATCGATTAGGGAGTAGAGAAGGAATGCACGAAAGGGAAAGTGACGTGTGTCGCAATTGGCTAGCCTACGATTACAGTTGGAAAAATCCGTAGGGTAGGCGTTCTCAACCTTTTTTCTCCCCATGCACCCCTTTCACAATTGTTAGACAATCATTCCTCCCCTCCTTTCCCAAACTCAAAAAATAAATATGTATATTTATCTAGATTGAGATTATATTTTAATGTGTTTTATAAAGTACACAACAAAAAGTGTAGAAAATGTTGATAAATACCAAAACATGATAAAAGTACTTTTTTATATTCATATACAATAACTAAACCATTGAATAACAGACTGACCGCATTTCCCCTTTGTAACTATAAAATTACCCTCCCCCCAGGAAGAAATTCCTCCGTGTTTGAGAAACTCTACTCTAGGAGATCCAGTTTTAAAGTAAACTATCTGAACTGAAAGTTAAATGATTTCAAGTACCTACCCATTTTCCTATACTTGTTTCACACCAGTTATACCTTGATGTGCTAATAAATTGCGAGAATAGAATTATGATGGCTTAATTATGCAATTTATGATTTTGATTCATAAAATCAAGAAGTAAAATTTTTTAAAATGCTAATGTTTTTACACACCATCTTCATTGAAATAGTCAGTGAAACGGTCGTAATTTATCAAAAGGATTTAGGTAAAAATTTGTAAGTTTTCAAAAGGAACTTTCACATTCCTTCCGTTCGTAGTTTCGTGGGCAAATAGTTAACACGACCAGCTGGCAAATAAAGATCTATGGTTCGAATGCAGTTGAAAGCACCCGATTCTCTCGATTTTTGTTTCGAAAAGAAATCTAGTGGTCTCTACAGTCAAGCTAGAACTAAAACACAGCGTATGATAATTTTTTACTTTCTCGATTTGACTGCACAGACTTACGCTGTTCAATCCGCCCTTTAAACTGGAGAGAATGTAAGGAATTTTTGCATTATATCTGTTCATGTTCTAGGAATGCAAGTGGTTAGCATACCTAATTGTCAATTTGAAGATCCTTGATTCAAAGGGCGGCAGAGATCTTGCTGATTTTTCACACTTAATGATCCGAAAGAAACCTAATGTTTTCCTGAAAACAACCTGATGATCTCTATGTAGTAAGATGAAATTTATTTTAATACCCGAGTTAAGCAAATTTTTATATACGAATTTGCATACTTCAACCACTTAACGTAAAATATATGGTTGTTATAATACATTATAAAGCTTAAAAGTTGTAAACACAACGTTCCTATACCAGGAACATAACATTTGGTGTTAGATACAATTATATAGTAATTAAAATGATATTGGAAATGTCCATAGAAGTTATCTTTGGGACCTATTAGAAATCAGATGCATTTATAATTATGTTAGTAATGGAATTAAGCCGAAAGTAATCGTAAGGAATTTTTCTATCACCGGTGGCTTACGGACGACAGTCACTGTCATTCAACCTGTCGTTCTTGGATGCTGGGCAGTGAAATAAATTTTTCATTTTCTTGTGAAATAAATTTTGATAGACTGTTACAATAAAATTAAACCAAAGGAACCAATGTTTGTCAAGCAGTTGGTAGCCAATGAATTGTAGATTGGCAATCATTGGCGCTCAACTTAAGATCATTGAGGTAGGCCAATGAAATAAATTTCGATGGATGTTTAAAATAAAATTAAATCGAAGGACACCAGTGTCTGTCAAGCAGTTGGTCACCAATGACCACCGCAATGGCAGTCACTGGCCATCAGCTTATTGGTACAAAGTTCACGTATTGGTACTACGTCACGGAGCCTACAAGTTGACTACCATTTTGTGGTCAGTTAGTGGGTTCCGTAGCTTATTAGTTGACTACCATCTTGGTAAGCAACTTGCAGATCATAGGTTGTGAAACAGTGCATAAAATTTAGATATATTATTAAATTAAACTTAAACAAAGAGCACAGATGCCGCACAGTAAAATTTTTGGTCACCAGTTAGCTGCTAGTCGATGGACAGTAGCTGCTAGTTAATCGATACGTCACTGGTGTGAGGAAAAGCGGTAACTTTAGATAGATTTTAAAAATGTAATGCCTGCTGTTGCTCCCAGTCAATGGTGACTTACAGATTGATCATCACTAGTTAACAATTTATAGGCCACCAGTATTGAGAGATCCAATAAATACAGTTAGATTATTAAAATAAAATTCAACGAGTGACTGACAAAGCCGTTGGTTTCTGGTTGACTTCTGCACTGACAGCCATCAGCGTGGATTCGTGCGATGTTTCACGCGGTAGCAACATTACCAGAGCAATATTAATAGGCAATAATGTAAGTCAGTTAATGTTTTATTAAATCTAACACCACCGCTGTTACAATATAAAAAAAACACCATAAAGAATTTTTAAACTCTCCTTCACTTCTCCGCAAGTACAGCCACTAAGCGTATTCAAAAGAAGAATTTATTCGACCATTTGCAGCGTGTTCGACGAAATGTGATAATTAATTCCTAGGTGTTAAATTACATCCTTGCTTTTAAGCGCTTTTCAGCATCTATAAATAGCACGGCAACGCATGAAGTCATGTTTAAAAAGAACATTTGCAAATAATTTTCGACACTTGTACGAAAATGAGATCTGATTTCATAGATATACTTATATTACCTACCTGATATTCCATACGACGAGGAAGGGGGAAAAATGAGATAAAATAATAATATTCCAAGCTTATTAGGAAATCCACGCACGGCGCAGTTATCTTAATCGCCGTTCACTTGATTAGCCTTGGCAGCAGATTGGCGGGGAATTATTCCGCAGGGAGACGTCTACCTTTTCCTCTGATATTATTAGTACATTATTTATAGGAAAAGTAGAACTTTCTTTTTTGTAACTTTCTTTTTTGTTACATGAGCCAATGCGTACTCGAGTCTTTGTACATGAATGGCATTTTGACGTTGTTCACAAAAATGTTACTGATAACCCACAAAAATGGTGCGAATTTGAATTTTATGATTTTATTTTATGTATAGATTGTTTTTCAATAAACGCAATGCAGAATTTCTCGGAAGCTTACCATTTTTTGGAAAAGTTGAAGAGCTAGAAACACAGGGTGGTCAGTAAAGATTTCAAAACAATTTCTTTTTCTTTAAAAATATTCGGTGAGTCTTTAGTTTATCGTAACTTGACGAAACTTCCCCGACGCCAACCCACATTTTTATTTTGCTATATTTTTTAATTTATTATATTTTTATTTTGTTTCGGTTCTCAGCCGAATTTTATTTCTATTAGGATGTTTCTATGTTCTTACTTTTACGGCTGAATGAAACTGCTTTATCTTTGAAACGGGGACATAAAATACTGTTAAAATATTTCAAAATGCTTAAATTAGCTGAAAAAACCGATCAAAGTAATTCAGTGAAATAGCGGTTCAAATAAATCACTTCTTTTAGGGGAAGGGGGGTACTATTTTTTCCTATTTTGATTCAAAGCCAAATTATATTTCTGATGGAAGTTTTCCGCTTTTTAAGAATTTCAGCCCAATGAAAATGCTTTACATTTGAAATATAAACTAAATAGTAAAGTAGTTAAATTAAAACGTACTCTAAAACTGCTTGCTAAAGTGCTTAAAAAAGTCTAAATTAGTTGAAAAGGAAACGAAAATTTCGCTGAAATAGTGAAATAGTATGTACAGAAATCTCTAACGTAAATTAGAAGAATTCTGAACAAAAAGGCAGTAAAATTACAGTGAATGTTTCAAATCGGGGAAAGAACATGTATGAAATGCCTAAAAATAATCGTTAAAACATTTACATATTCATTACATGCTTATTTGTACATATTTATTGTGTGTTTATTCTTTTCAAGAGTGAAATCTATTTGAAGAATGAAATTTATCTATACATTAAATAAATAAATAAACTGTAAAAGTAGTTAGAATAAAAAATTAAATTCTGTTTTGTTCTTTAAATTAGCAAGATTAAATTCCCAACACAAAACATTAAAATGTGGGAAAATTAATAAAATTTAAACTATGGAACGTATGTCATTAAATTAATAAAAAGTGGTTGAAAATATATGCCTTAGTTGTTTAAAGCATAGAATGTATTTGGCGTAGATTGTTGTACATAAGATCGTTGCCACGAAATTTCAGATTACAACCGATCATCTTTTCGACTTCGAGGTAGCAACGTTTATCTCCATAAAAACCGTTGCCAAAATCGCCAAGTCACTTTTCACCATATTCGAAGGATCAGAAAAAAAACTTAGAATTTTAATTACAATAGCAGCTGATTTTTAAATGTTTCATGACTACTATCCGATGACGACCATAAAAGCATATCAAAATCCCCTTTTTCAACTGTCTATCTCTATTCTTTACTTAAATTTCCAGAATTCTTTTATGTTTTTATTTGGTTGCCAAGTAAATGTTTCTATTTACTTACTATCCACGCATTTGTGATTTAAATTCGGTACTTCTAGGCTAAACCCACGTAACTTAGCACTTTTATCTTAACGCATTTCCTTGCCATCATTTGGATTTGTTTCCTTTCTTGTGATAGAATGCATCTCTGTTAACAAATGCATAAATTTATTTTTCTTCAAAGGAGAATTAATATTTCCTGAAATTGGTTTTTGACTATTCTTTCTTGGAAAACAATACTACTCCAAATGCATTATAACTTATATTTTTCAGTTCGTTCGTTTGTACGGATAATGGTAGAAGGGGAATTTCATCTGTAATAAGCAGGAAGAAATAAAAATGTACGTGACTTGTAATCTTCTTTGAATTTATTATCCCTGAAGTGGAAATGTGGCTTTTTGTTAAAATCTTCTGAAACTATCGCTGATCCATTAACTGATCAGAAATCGCTGTCCGTGCCTGAATTTCGATTTTTGAAATTTCATTGCTACGGCGAAAGAATATATCTGCACAGATTCTTAAAACCACTGTAATTTAATATCTTCATGCAATTTAAACAAAAGAAATTAAAACTGTATTTTGAATATCACTTACTTCTGTACTAAACTGTGTATTGAGTATTAGTTACATTTTTATCATTAAGCCGCCTTGACGGTATAGTGGTTAGGGAAGCCTGACTGAGATACCAAAGAGCCCGGGTTGGAATCCCGGAGAAGGCATGGAGGTAAAACTGTCTGTTCTTTCATAGGAGGTAACGGTGGTCGCCTATTGTGTGCCTCCACAATAAAATGGTCACCACTTCTGTCCTTAGTAGTGGGCAGTGCCGTCATAGGCAAGGGCGCGCCATTGGGAAAAATAAAGGAAAAAATATTATCATTAATAGAAAGTAGTTGAAACAATAGAAGGAACATTTATTGACAGTTTTTGCAACAAGCGGTTTTTTTGAGTTCAGAATAAAAAACCCTCTGTAAGAAAAACTACAATGGACTCTAAAAAACTATTATTAGACATAAATTTTATTTTTTTCTGTAAACATTAAAACGCAAAATGTGCCATTCCGTAAACCTTAAAATATTAATTTTAACAGATGTAGATGACATTTTAATATTTACAGATGACAGTGTTACATATTTCCGCTAACATTAAAACTAAAATACAAAATAATGTTTACGAATGATTCATTAACATCTATTATCTATCTCATAATTACAGTGAAACTTCAGTTTACGAATTTAATTCGTTCCTTAAGGCCGCCCATGAACCGAAATGCTCATAGAACGAAACAAGTTTCCCCATAGGAGTCTAAGTAAAAGGGAATAATTTGTTTCTGAACCACAGAAGATTATTTGTGAAATTTCACATCAGTACATTCGTAAAGTAATCCAAAACCAATAAAAATCATCAGATATAAAACAGAAAAGACTAAAATAGTACTAAACAGATAAAACAGAAGAAAACTGTAATGTTATATAACTGTACCTGTACAAAGGAGTGTGGATAGCATAAGTGGATAATGATAAGGAAGACGTATTTTTTGGATGGAAAGCTTATGTTGTACCTCGCTAATGCATTATCAGGGTTAAATGTTTTGATGGAAACTTTACATCTTACTCCATTTTGCATAAATATCGCTGGTCAGAAAATAAGGATAATTTTTTGCTTCTTTCTTTTCTTTTGAAATCATTTCTTCCAAAATTGTCTTTTGCTGATGCTCCTGAAGTTGTTGTAGTTCTTTCGTTTGAAGCTCATTTTTATAAACCTCTAGTAATTTCTTCATGTTTCGTTCTTAACTTCCTAGTCCATGCTTTTGCCAAGAGACAGAATATAATAATACATAATACACAATAAAAATACAATAATACGTAACAAAAAATGTGCTAAGCGGGAAAGTGCTCGAAACTCTGCTTGCAACTCAATCTAGTCATAATTTCCTCCATACAGAAGTCACGACTGATTGCGACTCGCTTGTTGCTAGCAATTGAAAATATTAAAATGACGTTTCAAAATCCTTGAATTTTAATTATGTAGCACCAATTTCATTGAAAGACCTTCGAAAATTCTATGTTGTTCATTTAAATGCTCGTAACTGGAGACATCTTTCGCCATACGAGGCAATTTTTGTTCAAATAATTTGGTTGTTAACCGAATCATTTGTGAAGTGAGGCATTCATGAGCCGTATTTTCATTCTATATAGAAAAGGCTGTTTGATGCAAAGATTAATTTCTTGTGCTAAATTAGCCAAGATATTATTCATGTAGTTTAATAAAGATCAGAAATTAAAACAATTGCCCTTCGAAGTGCAGTTAATGCGAAATTCTAGAAATTTCCTTTTTAAGAATAAACATATCAGAAGCATGAACACGAAGAGTTTTATTTTCAAATTCAAGTAATATCAAAATGAAAAAGAAATATTTGTATATAGAGGTTTTTCAAGTCTTTCGAAATATGAAATAGGAAGAGGCAATTGTGCCTTTACCGAGTTTCGAACCATGACTAGTTGAACTTTCGAACTACTTCCACTTCAATAGCCTGCATGAGGAAATGCGATAGTTAATTAACTATATTTTCCCCCACAACGAACCTTCTGCTAGTATAAACAAATTTCCATATGACAATCATAAAGTTCTGTCAATTGTAAAATTAAATGACTTTCCAGACTATAAATAAAATAAAGACCACAAGCCGCAGTTAAAGAAACAAAGCTATGATTATCCGGAATGGCAACTTCAAAAGAATATTCTAAGTATTTGATTAAGATGGATTAGCTATAAGCTTGTGCTTTCAAAAGTCTTAATATAGAATTTACTAAATTTATCAAAGATAAATTTTTATTAAGAAGAGCCTAATTTTTAATTTATTTCAATAGTGTGCTAGAAGATGAATTTTGCCTGAGTATGGAGTGAAAACGAACAAGAAATCTTATGATAAATATAACGATTTATGGTAATAATTCCTTATTTTTGTTCTAAAGTTACCTAATAAACATCACGTCAGTTGGCTATTATCTGATTTCTAATAAAGTAATTAGTAATTCCGCAAATTGAATATTGATAGCAACACTTCTTCTTTTGCTTCTCATCGCCTGTCAACATTACTCACAGTATATTAAAAATTAATTCTAGTAGAAGGTGCTACAGAGGACACGCAATTAATGAGCTTTTGTATCGATCCGATGGCAACAGACTTGTGGTAAACAACTGGCGTTCCCCGAAACCCATTGAGTTAAACAATTTCTCTGTTTCCCCGTGAGAACTCATTTGTCAACAGCTGTTTGGAAGCTAACGGAAATATTAGTATAGATGGCTGATTCTCAAGTGGAAGGCGACGTTTGCAAATCAGTACGGTAAATGATGCCGTCTACCGGAAAACTTCATTACTATGCTAGAACTGAATGGCTATATTTATTCTCCCCAAATGATTAACCTGAACGTACAGCTATTCTGCTGATTTTCGTAAGGAAAGCAGAATTCAGTACTATTATAAAACGCGTACACGATGTAATATGTACGATCTAATTGCATTATCTAAATACTATATGTAGTATATATGGTAGCCTCACATTTGTTTTCGGACGCTTTTTGTTTTTCGAGTTAAGTTGCAAATATCAGTTATTGGATATTAACTAAATGACATTATTTTTCATTCACCATATTCCAGTCATTACCTAGTTGTTTTAAAAAATTATTTTTAAAAGCATGTTTTGTAAATAAAATGGTTTATTCAAAAATTTCTTTAACTGAACTCACATAAGTATTCGGACACTTTGAACAAACACTTTACATTCAACAAAAGCATGAAAATAATGGAACATTCAGGATTTTGTTTTCTTTTTTTAATTAAAGTTTCACTTTTCGTGCGCTTTTGGATGGATTCAATATATTCATCTAGGCTCAGCTTCATCCCCATTGTTCCATTTGTTTCATTACTGCTTAAGAACTGCTTTCAGGACAGCTTTCCAGAAAAAATCACATTTTCTTATTTTATGTTTCCAATTCACTCCCTGCATGTTCGATAGGCTATACGTCCGAAGGATATGGAGGATTTTGATAATCTTAGGACAGTTGTATGATCAACAGAAGCAAATATTTAGCGTTGTATGCTAAGGAACGTTATTCTGATAGAACTTGAATATATTATGCCTAACAAGTTTTCTAGCAGATGCATTTATATACGTTCAATATTAGGTTTTAAAAAAGTCTAAATTTCCATTGCAGAACCAGAGAAACATCTCCAAACAATTATGCCTCCAGCCTTATGTTTAACACTAGGCTATTGGTCTTCTGGACTTGGTTCTTCATTCGGCTTTCGCTCCATAAGAATTCGTCTATTTACCACAAATATATTTAATTTTGACTCGCCGTAAAATATAACTTTGCTCCAATATGATGAAATCTTTTCTTACCATGGAATTTTCAAAGACTAGGCTTATTTTCATTGTCTCTTTTATCGACGAAGAATGTTTCTGCTGATTGTGCATTGCATCCGTGACACCTCTACAGTCTAACCTCCAATATGATGAAATCTTTTCTTACCATGGAATTTTCAAAGACTAGGCTTATTTTCATTGTGTCTTTTATCGACGAAGAATGTTTCTGCTGATTGTGCATTGCATCCGTGACACCTCTACAGTCTAACGTCACTTCAATAGAAGTCCAACCTCTCATCGGAGTAGGCTCTGGCAACCATTGTTCCATGTGATTATAGACACGACAACAACAACAATGTCGTTTCTAGTATCAGGGTCAATTTTTATTTCTTCTAAATTCTCTGCGAGCTTTATAAGCTCTGAATTTTCCATCATTTACATCCGCCGTTTTTGCCAAAGTAGGAATTGAAACTGAATACTATTATAACATTGTGGTGCTGTTAATGGTTCACATAAACTTCTTAATTTTTCGAGATCTTTATTGATTGACTGACTGAAATAAAAGTAGATATTTGATCCATTTCTCATAAATTCATGCGTTATGGAAATTTTACAAAATTTAACATTTCGTTCTTGAGGACACCTGCTAGTATTCTACAGTTCCATTGGAGCAGAAATGATAAATGTTTTGCAGAAACGTTTTGTCAGTTTAGGAAATGGGAAGAGGATTTGTTTTTGTATAGAATTTAACATGGCGAATTCTTTAGGGAGATTAAAAACTGCGCCAATATATTATCGTCTAATAGGAAATCAATTTTCTTTTAAGAATGATCTGAATTTAAAATTATTTCATCTATTCTTAAATTTTTAACCCCATTCATAATCTTAGTGGTACTTTGATTTTACGAAGCATGAATTTCCGATTTAAAACCTGAATCAGAATATTTACATATGGGCTTAAAAAAGGAATTGTAGATAAAATAAATGTCCTATAAAGTTTTCTTAAGCCTAAGAAGGACAGATCCTATTCTGAAGATAAAACTTCTTTGAGAGTATCAAATTGATACTTTCCTGGCCAGCGGCTGAACGTTTCAACCACATTCGACGAGAAATAAGAAAATGCTCAATTCGAAGAGGTTATTTATTTTATTTATTCAGGAGTACATTCCTCTTCACAGTTAGAAATAAGGGCAAAACAATCTTGGATCGAATTTCGGAATTGGAAGGGGTTCGTCTGATTTCCCTTCCTGGCAGACGATCGATCAATTTGTCGGCGAAACCGCGCAAATAAGAAATTGTAAACAACTAAGGAAAACAGATTTATATATTATGGAAGATATAAGCAATAATTTCTTCTGTTTTAATGCTTTTTATATTCAAATGATTATAGGTTTCACTTATTTTTAGACTTCATCTTCTCAGATTTCATATATATATATATATATATATATATAAGATATTGGAGCATAACATATTATTTATGCTCTTTTTGGTTTGTTGTCGCAGACATTTATATAAAACTAATATGTCGCAGAATTAATTTTTTGCTTATTTCAGAAAAGAATTGTTAAAGGGAAGTAAGGTTTTGGACAACTAATGCTATTAGAGTATACATATATGTAAGGTAAGAAATCGGTTATTTAAAATTATAACATCATAACTAATATTACCAATAGCACCATAATTCCTCATTTTAATTTGTGTATCTCTTATTTCTAATCTAAATCTTTTATGATACTTTTTCTGGATTGGTTCTTTCCATCTTATCTTGCTTACGTAATCTTTCTGCATTGCGCATAGCTCTCATCCAGTCGCAGCTCAATATTTAAACAAAGAAACTAAGTCTATAAATATCACGTCTACTAATGCGCTTATCGAATGTGGAATCTACACTTATATAGAATGTGGTTGAATTTTCTTGCTGATGGCCACGTATGCTTCTCTTTCGGCTTTATCTATTGTTTCAGGATATGTAAGGTAAACGAAACTGTCGAGTGCATCTTGCACATAAAATGATGTGTGATTGAGAATGTGTAAAAAAGAATTAAGTGTCGAGAAACAAATTGTGTCTTGTTATCGTCAGCCACACCTGCTAACTTTCTTCTCCGATGTGTTATAAGGTGTATCTACGCAGCTCCATCATTTTACCTAGGTGGCGTAAATAATAATCAAGTGTCTACATAATTATTAGATCAGTATAGACATAAAGTTTAGAAATTCAGAACTGATTTTTCACAAAGACCAAAAATTGAAATCCATAAGTAAAAAATTTCAAATAATCCTATAAACGCAATAGATAATTTAATAAATGTTAAAACCAAAAATTTTCAATTAAGTAATACCCCATTTAAAACATCAATGAAATTTAAAGAAAAACTAACCTAATAAAAGAAGAATTCAATCAATTCAGTGCCACTTCGTCAGGAGGAGGAACATTGAAATTAATTGAAACCTCTGTTCCACAAAAATCCTTGGTTTTCTGCATCCATGATTAGCCGATGAACCATATCAATATATTTTAATTATAAGTCTGTGAACCACAGGAGGACTCACATTTAGCCATTAGCCACTTCTGTTTGACTTTGTCCTACCTCTAGTCTCCCAATGGCTCTCCATCGTAGTTCTGCAGGCAAATGATGCCTGGAGGTCATTGTTGAGAATTGGCTATTTAAGATTTCCGATGTCACTATCTCAGTGAAATTTGGCTTGCTTTCAAACATGGACTTTTATGCTCGTCGAAGATGACGTATACAGAGTGCAGCATCAGTAATTTGCATATTGCAGTTTTACTTAACTATTGTTACTTGGCAACATATTCAAATTTTACATGGTTTGGCTTGAGGGAGTTATCGCTATTTTTGTGATTTTTCCTTAATTTATGATAACCAGTGTATTTTAATGTAGAATTAATGTTTGTGTAATGTAACAGTGGCGTTTGATAAGCTTTTTCATTAAAAGATGTGTAAAACATAATAGTAGCAAATGCCATATGTATTAGCAATTATAGCCTGTAAAGATCAACACAGCGATTTTCTCGATAATCTTTGTATCCTATGAAATAAAATTCAAATGTGACATTAATCTTTTTCAGGTTTCTAGAATAAACCAGATGAATAGATGGAACCGTAATCAAATCAGAAAGTAAAACACTGTCGTCCATAAATGTAGTTTAAGGAGTCGAGGAAAAGTCTGTCTCGGTTTTCGAGTTAGTATGGCAGCTTAATTTCAGATATTCGTATTTGACCATTATGACAGAAATATTTTCACTCATACTTTGTAAACATTCATACTTTTGGTGAAATATATTTTGTACTTCATGGTGACAAATAGTAGTTGTATATATATAGGTATATAGAAGGTAATTTCTCCCTCCTTTTCGCGTGCCTTTGTGGGTAAGTAGACAGCACGTCTGGTTAGCAATCGCGAGGTCTGGTGTTGGAATCCAGACGAGGGTATTGCACGCTTTTCCCGCGTCCTTCCCCGATAAACCTCATCACTCTGCTTATGTATTACTCCGGAAGTGCACCAAATTCATGTGTTTATTATCAAGTTAATTCCCAGATTAACTAAGTCAGTTAAAGTGGAAAATGGTTCCTTTGTCTTACGACCAAAGTTCACAGAATCAATCAATCCACAGAGTAGTTAATACAATTATTCAATGAATAAATGAAAATACAACGAATCAATAAAACGGTTTAAAAATGTTAATGGAATTAAGAAGATGAATTAGTAAGAAACATGACACAATTATGCGTCCTTATGACTGTAATGTGATAGTCGGTGATTTTTGAACTGTATACCAGTAGACTTCTATAACAAGCACAACTGTTGTGCTACATTTAGATTTGCAATCCCATTTTCTAAAATCCTATGCAGCACACATATAAACTATTCATATAAACTATTCATTGTTCGGATAACCTCTCGATTCAAGCCATTCGTAGTCCAAATAAGCATCATCCTTAACTTCACCCGCTTATTAGGATAAAGTGATATGTTTTGAATAAATAGGTTTGTTATGATCCAACCATATAGCAAATAAAACATTTTAGTAGTTTTTAGTATATTCTGCAGACATAGTTCGGAGCATCTGAACCTCAGAATGCAAATTTCCAACAACATGACATCAGCATTGTGGGCGAAGTTAATAATGATGTTTACGTGGATGCCATTGGCCAGTTTCAAGCGGTTATCCTAGCAATGTACAGTTTGCGCTTGTTTTGCAGTGTAGTAGTAAAGGGTTATTTTCTTGATGTTCGACATAAAGATGTTTCTGCAAATGAAACCTTCTCGTTCGTAAGTGAAATAGTAAACGAGGAAGAAACATTTGTATTTAATAATTCGGAATACCTTATTCGGCGCATTACCTAAACAAAATGCGGAAAACTCTCATTTTGTAGAGTGTGATTTCCTACCACATTTACAAATTTTGCCACAATTTTTTTAAGTTGACGAATGCCCACTGTCATAGTTATTTTTAGGGTTATTAGCATACGATCATTCTACAACTCAAAAGAATATCTGTTTTGTACAAAAATGGTTTTTTCTCTCCCAAAAAAGTGCCTTAAGTCGAATGGGCTCGTTTCGGAATATATGGTGTATGCTTGAGTACTTTGCATACCTTTATCAACAAAAGAAGCATAATAAAGAGAAGTATGAGGTCTTGAAACTTGCAACAAAACCAAACTTCGTGTTTGGTAATTTTGGTCCTTTTTTGAAAGATTAAGGGAATCGTGATGTTCCAGAGAACAGTGATACTGCTGAGCGTCAGCAGAATAAAACTGAAGAAGAACATGAGGAAGTATCATAAGCACTGAACATCAACTGCCACTTCGGTATCACTCTGATATTTCAGGGTTATTGCCGCATTCTCCTTTAAAAATAATGCACGGATGCAATGAATTTATCACTGGTCAGCAATGTTATCCCGTTCCGATACCTACCATAATTTTTCTTTTCCGAAGTTGAAAGAAAACTCACTGAAAGTATCATGAGGCATCAACAGCTGCAATAGTTCCCAAAGAGAAACACTGATATACAAAACATATTAAAGAGATATATTTAAGCAATCAGCAGTCATTGTTAACCATCAGACCGTGGCTACAAAATTCGTAAAAACGTAACAAAAAATTTCTACTTTTCTTCCTGAGAAACTAATAGTAATTCAAATCCCAGTTTCTTTCGACAAGATAAGAACGTTCCTCACGTATTTCATCGACAATCATTTCGCGCGGATAAAGGGTGTACGTGTTGTTCACTGATCCCGGGATCGAAGGGTTAAAAAAGTCAGAAAAAATTATAACACAATGTCTTGAGATACAAAAAAACGTCGTACTGCAGCAGCTAAGCTTAATGACAGCTTTAAGAATTGTTAAGTCTTTTTAGCCTAACGCTAACTTAAGCGAAGTCTATCAGTCTAATGCTAACTTGAAAGGTATTGGGGTCACTTCGAAGACGCAAAAATGGTACATAAATCAAGCATAAAATATAGTGGCAGTTCATCTAACTATACAACAACGATATTAATAAGTTTAGTAATAAACGTAAAAATTAAAACAGAAAGAAAGAAACATAATTAACTAAACTTTAGAAGGTGTTAATTTTATACAAGAGCTTTGTTGATTCCTACACAGGCCACTGTTCTTGGCCAGCAGAAATTCCATCTTTAATCATTGTTGGCTCTTTAGTCTCTCTTTTATATTATCTTTTGAAGCAATGAACCAAAATTCGTTCTGGGAATATGAAATATCCATGAATCCATTCACACTCGCAAACATCTTTCGATAACAGATTTTAATTCCAAGACTTTTTTTCCCAAAATGCTTCAGAATTTAATCTCGTATTTTTCTTCTTTCTTTTTAGCCTCAGTTTTGCGCAATAGATATCGCTACAATACATGCAATTTTTGGGATTTAATTTTATCCAACGTTTAACCGAATTTACGAGTCTGCCATTTAAGAGAATCTTTGCGTATGTAAATTTCTCATAGATAGTAAATACCGTAGCCATCAGTTTCTAATTTCTCCATGCTAAAAGCTTTTATTTTGATTATGAACAAAGGGGAAGGAATCTGATTGAAACTATTTCCTCATTTAAAGTTTTCTCACTAATTGACTCACTCCTAATATATCTCAGATATGGAGTGAATAACGGTCAGACATGTTTTCTAAACTTTGCCATCAATCACATTAATTTCAGACTGAAAACAAAGAGAGAAAAAAAGAATGGAAGGAATTCAATTTATTGCAACAACAAGAAAAGTAATCATCCGTTCTGCAATTTCCCCAGCAGACCATTATTCGAGCTTGTTCAGATTTTGCTGTTTACGCTGAATCATCAAACAAACAAAACTCGCTTATCGGAAAACGATTAGTAACCAAGAAAATAAATCCTGTAAGATTTGTTTTTCTAAAATCTCAAGGACATTTTTTAGCTAAATTTTTGGTGCCTGCGTATAACTGAATTGGCAATATATAGTCATAAATGGTCCATATGCGGGTCATATATGATTTTTTTTTTAAATTCTAAGAAATTGTTATGAAAAAAATTCTTTTGATATAGTTAACTTTTTCATTTCCTTTATATCACTTAATTCAATAAAATAGTTGGGCGTTTTCGTAAGTTAGAAAGTAGCTTTCAACATCTAATTTAAAAGAGATTTATAATACCGAGAATACTATTAGTATCTGAAGTAGTACATGTGGCTTTCCTCAAAGTGTCATTTGTTGAAGCGAATATCGTCTGCATTACGAAAGACGAAATTCCTTCGCCGCTGTTTTCGAACGTTTAAACCACACTAAAAATGCACACATCCCAGGCAGAACGCATTCGTATATTGCACTTGAAAAATAAGTACAATTTACGAATGGCCCTTGTATAAAAAGCGTTACGTTAAACGTAAAAATATTATGAAAAGTGTCCGGGAAAATATAGTAGATATTTACGTATATTTTTACGGTATAATATACGCAAGTTCTACGTGAAGTTTAGGTATATTTACTCGAAAAATTGCGGTTAGTTCGTAATTTTTAAGCATAATATACGTAAATTCTGGAGATTTACGTATATTTTTACTGAAAATTTATGTATATTTATCGCATATACGTAAATCTTCCCATTCTTTATTTCGCATATTTTTTTGTAAAAATTTACGTAAATTCGAGCAATGTTTTTACTTTTCACGAACGTATGTTTTACGCAAAAATTTACCTACATTTTTATTATTTTTTTACCGTACATACTGGAAAACATTTTTGTAAAAATTTATTTTTCATGAATTCTAGATATATTTTCACAGGTTAATACCATATTTCTATCATTATATGCAGATAATATACGAGATTACGAATATAAAAACGCCATTTTGAACATTTGATTTTCATAGACAGCTGCATTTAGGTATACAGTGATAAATTAGAATATATGTACCGGACATAGTTAAACTTTACAACAAAGAGTGAGAAAAGTACACGTGCAAAACAGGTAGTTTTCAATTTATTGATTGTATTTTATGTCATTAACAGTACCAAAGGTTGAAAATGAATGATTCGGCACGTTCACAAAAGAACAAGGCATGCTTTAGGAAAATCACATATCCTAGAGTAAATAAAATTTTATATAGGTGAAGAAAGCATGAATATTTAACATTGAAAATATAAAATTTTCACTTACTTTCTTCAAATAATACTGTAATATCAGATCTGATATAGCAACCAATACATATTCTTCCAACGTCGATATCCTCGCCATTGCTTACTTGACAAATATTCCGCCACATCGCCGGAAGTAAAATTTCCTGCTTTGCCATTGGTCAGTGAACAAGAATTACAACGCTTGTTTTTTCTTTATAATTGAACATATTAAGAAATCCTCTAAATTAGCATATGAAATAAATTTATTTTTGCATTGTATAAATTTCTATTTACAGCACCTCTGTAGTAAAGTAATAAATCAATTTTTCTAAGAAAATTAGAAATGTCTGTTTAAGGGCATGCTCAGTGTTTAATGGTAAATGGGGTGATTTTGATAAGTTAGCGTAAAATTAACCACGTAAATTTTGAGTTCCATTTAACCAGAACGTTGTACTTATTCTAAAGATCTCCATATTAAGAATGTCCTTAACTGTTTCAAGAAAAATATAAAATATAGTTATTTATTTATTTTTTTCTCATATAAAAACTATTAAAATCACTGTATCATTTTCCCGTATATTAAACAAAATTTTAAAAAATTTAGCCTCATGGAATTTTTATAATAATGCCTAAAGGAACTGAAATTTTTGCAAAGTATCAGGATTCAGCTTGCAGTTTCGTAGAGTTATTATTATTATTATTATTATTCAATAATAGTATTAGTATACGGCATTAAAACTTATTAAAAAAACCTCTATTTTTGCACATATTCCTTTTTTTTTGTTCGAAGAGTAAAAAAACTGTAAAATGAGAAATAAAACAACAGATATTCTGAATCATAGATTTTTTTAAAAGGTTTTTAGATTTCGTATAATATTCGTAAAAGTAACGAAGGAAAAGTACTATGTTGTCGACAGTTTTTAATCAGTATATTTCGTTTCGTATAATTTTCGTAAAAATAACGTGCGTAAAATACGATAAAGCGTCAATAGTATTTTCAGTTTTTTTTTATTCGTAAAACTTTCGTAAAAATAACGTTCAAAAACGTACGACATCCTTTTTTCACCAAAATTATACGTATATTTTTGGGGGCATGCTGCCTGGGATTGCTTACCATTATGTTCGATGTTTATTTGCATTTTTGTGCTTAATGCAGCAAAATAAGAAAATGATTTAAAAGTTTAATAAAAAGAATTATAAGGAACGTTTGAGGAGAGAGCATACTTAATTTTCTTACATTTTCTATCTCTAAAATTATAACATACTGTACAAGTAGCACTTGAATAAAAATGAGGTATACGATAATTAGTTAATACCTGGAATTGGTGATTTTCCTTTTCCAATCAGGAGGAGAATGTAAGGAAGTTTCGACTTCCACACTGTGTGGCTTCGTGGTTTAAGTAGCAGCACGTCGGCTAGCAATCGAAGGATCCGGAATTTAAATCCCTTCGAGGCTATGACGAATTTTTTCATGTTTTCTACTTAGACCTCCAGACAAGATATTAGTGACTCTGACTGCCATATCAAACGATCCAGGTTCGAATGCCGGAGAAGGCACGAAAGTTTGTAAGCATATAGTATCCGGACGTGAAGGAGAGACTCAAAATACTCGGTAAGGCGAAATTCTCTCGAGAGGTTAATGGTATGGGAAGAAGGATGGGAGACTTTTGCACGGCCCCCAGGGTGATGTCTCCTGGAATTCCAAATTGAAGCTGAAGCTTAACAGTTAGCTAGGCACAGGAATACCTGAAACATGTATTGTACAACAGAAGTACTGGCCTATCTTCTACCTGTACCTATTTCCTTCTTCAAAAAGTCTAATAGACTGCACAGAGTTATGTAGAACGTTCCAAAATTGTAGCTAGAATTTCTTATTTCTGTAAATATTAACACTAGATGAAGTTTTGTCTTGGATCAGTGGGTAAAAACATACGATATATCAATAGCTATATTAATACTGGGCTTGTGTATATGTACGGAAATGATATTTATAAAAATGTTTAACTTTGTATATAATCCGAGAAAACTAAAAATTCGATCATACTTTAATAAATTTAAAACTTTATTTTGGACCAGTGGATAAAACGTATGATAGCTCAACAGCTATGTATTGAGAGGGTATTCATTAAAATGTTTAACTTTGTATATAATCCCAAGAAAACAAAATTTCGATCATGCTATTAATAAGTTTAAAACTGTAAAACTTAAAATTTCGATATCTTTGTATTAAAATATTGCAGTACTCATAAAAAACTAATACATTATATTTTCTTCTTATGTACACCATTTAAGACATAGGTTCCCAACGTGGGCGATAACGCCCCCTTGTGGGCGTTTCAGACTTTCAGGGGGCGGTAAAAAACCCAGAGAAAATTAGGGGGCGTTGATATGGCACAGAGGGGCGTTGGAAGATTAGCCAAATATAGTCTAAAAAAGACTTTAAAATCACGCTGATAATTCATTTCTATCACGTGTGCGAAAATTCACATATTTCGATATGAGACTTCACTGTTCAGAGAAAGACATACCTCTCTAGTATGTACGATTCTGGGGCTGCATGTGCTAAAACTAGCAACCTGTCTTGCCAATTTGGCGAGATGCACTCCAAAAAGTCGCAGAAAACTGTTGACTTTTGTTGAAAGGGTCACCATTTTAGTGAAAGGAGCAGTAGAACCGGAGTTCATAATATCAGAAGGAAAAGCCTTCAGTGCAAAAATATATCTTTATTGTCTTTATGTACATATTTATGTTACGTCCAAAGCCCGAAGTTCGGCCAGTTCGCGTTTTGGCCAGGAGGTTTGGCCAAAGTCCGAAATACTTGCAATTAATATTGTATTTTATACTTTGGCCGGCCATTTCGCGAAGTGGCTGGGAATTCTTGGCCAAAGCCTGATGTGATAATGGTAGATTGAGTCTATGGAGCAGAAAAAGACTAAGGATCACCCTTAAAGGTAGTTGACAAATTGAGTACTCAATTTGCCTCTGTATTCATACTCGATACGCAACGCATTTGCTTAAGATATAATTCGTCATTTTGAAGGGCGCAAATCTAATCTTCACACTATCACATTGTTACAGCATATGCGTTCACTGAATAGTTTCTACTCGTTGAACTCACAGAAGTACTCATTTTTAAATACTTCATTTTTAACAGTGTGTAAAACCATCTGCCCTTGATTTCTTTTTTCCCAAATTGGCCGGTCAAAGCCAGAAATCAACAAAAAGATTGGACATTCGCCGGTAAGTTTACAGCAACGTTGGCCAAAATGCGAATTGGCCGATTTCGGGCTTTGGCCGTAACATTTACAAAAAATGTCACTGGGACTAAAAAATGCCACTTACAAGCGGCAACGATAGCGAGATCTCCAACTAAACTGTATTCTAAGAGAGTCTGTAAAAGTGCGTAGGCGACGTTGGACGCGGGAAAAAATTAGAGCGCCGAAATAAGCGGCGGCGGAGTAGACAAATCGTCGCCAGTGGTTTACCCGATCAAAAATTGTAGGTAGCTAAAAATAGAACAGCCCCGCAGAATGCTACAGACTCAGGCTCACACTATCTATCGTTCATCGCAGCATGTACTGCGTACGATGAAAACGGCGTTGCCTTAATATTTTGCTACTTCAACTTATATTATTTAAACCGGCAGTATCCCTTGCAGCTCCCTTAACTTGGATCAAGTATAAGTAAAGAAAAACCCATGTCGGAAGCAAAAAAGAAGAGGCGGCAGTACAGTGCGGATTATATAAAATACGGATTTATCGAAAATCCCTCAAATCCATCATCTCCATTGTGCCTTATTTGTCAAAAAACATTTTCGAATGAAGCGATGAAACCTTCTAGGCTTCAAGATCATCTTAATAAAATGCATCCGGATAAGAAAGACAGAGATATGACCTATTTTCTAGAGATAAAAAAGAAGATTGAAAATCAGCCAACTATATCAAAATTATTTTCATCAGCTTCTAAACAAGACGATGACGGACTTCGAGCTTCGTACAATATCTCATTGTTGATTGCTAAAACAGGCAAGCCACATACTATTGGGGAAGATTTAATTTTACCAGCAGTTAAAGAAGTAATAACCACCGTGCTCCATAAACCAGCTACAGATATTATCCGAAAAATTCCTTTGAGCAATAATTCTGTGCAAAGACGAATTGATGAGATGGCTGAAAACATTGAAGAATCGTTGTGCAATTATCTGCAGACTTGTCAATTTTCAATTCAGCTGGATGAGTCCACTTTACCAACCAATGAAGCATTGTTATTGTCGTACGTGAGGTTTATCAAAGATGAAAAAATATGTCAAGAAATGTTGTTTGCTACCAATTTGGAAACAGATACAAAAGGAGAAACCATATTTGATACACTGCAAAAGTTTTTTGACGAAAAGGAAATTCCTTTTAATAATATTTTGTCGGTTGCTACGGATGGCGCACCGGCTATGACAGGGCGTCACAAAGGCTTCATAGCATGCTTAAAAAATAAAGTTCCGGACGTGCTTGCTGTGCATTGCGTAATTCATCGACAGCATTTGGTTGCGAAAAATTTGAGCGAACGTCTCCATACATCACTGCAATATGTTATAAGAGCAGTTAATAAAATCAGAAGTAACTCGTTGAATGACAGATTATTTAGTCAGCTTTGCATTGCAAATGATGAAGATTTCAACCGATTGCTGCTTCACACAGAGGTGCGCTGGCTTTCAAAAGGTACTTGTTTGACTCGATTTTACAATCTGTTTGAATCTGTGATAGAGTTCCTAGGAAACAAAGACACGGAATTGCGCGACAACCTCATCGCATCAAAAAACGATATTGCGTACTTAGCAGACCTCTATAAATTGTTTAATGATGTCAATCTCCAACTTCAAGGAGAAGACTTAAACTTGATTAAGACTAAAAATAGCATTGCTGCTTTCGTGTCTAAACTGCTATTATATAAAAGAAATATAGGCAGACGTGAATTCCATACCTTCCCATGTTTATCAGCAGTATCATTCAAGCACGACGACTTGCTTGTTTACTGTCAGCACTTGGAAAACCTCTACAATGACTTCAAGGAACGATTCGAGGACATTTTAAACATGGACATACCAGACTGGGTTTTGGATCCTTTTTCCAATGTCAACACAGCAGGACCATCTCAGTTAGAAGAAGAACTGATAGAACTGACGACAAATGAGGAATTAAAAATTAAATTCAAGAATGGCTACCAAGAATTTTGGCTGCAGAAGTCGATTTCGCAATTGTATCCAAGATTATGGTCGATTGTGCAACGATTTCTGCTAGCATTCCCATCTTCATATTTAGCAGAACGTGGATTTAGTGCTGTAGCAACATTGGTAACGAAAAAGAGAAATCGGCTCCATGTTACTGAACGCGGCGATTTACGATTGTTTTTAAGTAAAATCGAGCCTGATATTAACAAGCTTCTTAAAATGCATCAAATTCAGCCTTCTCATTAGTTAAGTTAGAAATTCGATGCCTTTAAATTTTAATAAAAATACTTTTTAATAATAATTAAGTATGCCTTTTGAGTGTTCTCTGAAACTGTCAATTTATTTATTTAGAAAGCAATAGTTTATTATGTATTATTTCGTATCATCAAAACCCCTGCCTGTCCTTATAACAGGTAAGCTAAAACTTTTATTTTTCTTTTTAAATAACGAAGAAATTCAGTAGCGTTTCAATTCCAACAACATTCTGTCTATTAGTAATTTTTTTATTTAATTCTTGTTTTCACCATGCATTACGTAGGCTCTTATTTCTCTAGGGGGGCGGTATTGAAATATTCACTAGAAAAGGGGGCACCAGTTCGAAAAAGGTTGGGAACCTATGATTTAAGACTTTCGAAGCCCCTAAATGACCAAATTCAGAAGACAATTAAATATTGATAGATTCTTTTCAGGTCACGTTATTATGTTACTCAGTGTTTCTTCAGCTTTAAGCAATATAACACGGTGAATAATAATCGAACTGCGGGTAATCACTCTTAATTAAATTTACAAAGTAGAGATGATTTATCCAAGTGGAGATGACCAGTCCCCTACAATAGATAATCCAAGTACCACTGATTATATGAGTATTTTATTAGTTTAGAACAGGACCTTCAAAATGGTACTAATCTTCCCCTCTTTACGAGGGTAGTGCATACATCATAATTACCGTAGAGAGGGTATAAGAAATTTTTATCGAATTAAAGGACTTAGCTATCTTCCGAAGCTGTCGTTACCACGGTTACAAGGCAAACCAGAAGGCAACAAAGATCTTGAAGTGTCTATTCTAAAGTAACATATTAAAGCTGAAGAAAGTGGCTTCTCATTGTCCATGGTAAAAATTAAATTATTAATTACTGGTGCACCAACTTGTTAACGAATTTAGTATTTTCTGTTATATGTCTGGGATTATTTTAAAGTCATAATTTACGAAACAGGCTGACATTTGCATTAAAATTACGCGCAGATTAAGTAATTAACTTAAATTTTTTTTAAATATTCGTACATTATATCGTAATATGACTGTTACCATTATAAAATTGCTCAAAACTCCCCAAACTTTCTTTCATATTTATTGAAAACATTCCGTGTATAAAAGAAACCCCGCAGTTCAACCCGCGTAAACGAATATATCAAGTTGATAATTACGTAAATGGGGAGCATTATGTTAGTCAATAAATGATGTTCTAACTCTATATGTTAAATAATTCGATATAAAATATTTTAATATTGTTACAAAAATATCTTGCAATGCTTTTCTCCTAAAGCTTTATTTTTCATCTTAAGTCATTGCTCCAACATGTCACCCGTGCACACAAATATATAAGAAAACAAAATCGAATTTCAAATAAAGAAAAGGGGGACTGTCAAAAAAGCGTCGCCGTACTTTCTTCAAATGAATTCACCGGAGCGAAATGTTCCACACCGACTATCGGTTCATGTTCGCATGTTATCGATATTATAACAATGGCAGGAGGAAACGTTACTGCAATTTTCAATTTCTGGCTTCTGCAATAAAAGAAGTAGCGGCGAAACGATAAAATAGATTAAAAAATGAAAAAAAAAACTTTCACCCTTTCGAGCGTTAAACTGGTCACGAATTCTGCTCCATATAATTGTGGGTCTTTCGTATATATAAATATTTAATGTTGACACAGAAAGGTTTAATATTAGGATCAGCTGAATCGGTTTTGGAATCAGTTTTTGCATTACTAGGTTGGCAATAGTAATCGCTTTATTTCTATTCGCGTAGGTCTTCTAGATTTTTGAAGCAGTAAAAGCGAGGAGGATATTTGGAGCGCAGAATTGCGTTTTATACTTAAGCTTGAATAAAGTATTCAAAATATTTTATAGCGGTCTAACGCTCTACATAAATATTTTCTTTTAGCATATTTTTAATTAGTTTGGATACGCGTACAGAAAGAAAATTGGATGCCAGTACAGAGAACAATTAATGGCCTTTCGTAGAAGTAAATGTATATTAGAGGTATGGGATAAAATATACAGAGACAAATGTTTAAATTAGTTTATTAGTTTCTATAAATTTCACGAAATATGCTTAGAAAGAATTATTAAGAATTATAAGCGGTACTTTTCGTAATTAATATCGTCTGCAATTAATATTGTAGGAGAAAGAATTTGGTTCACAATAAAATCTTTAAATATGAGTTACAACGTATGGGGGGGGAAGTTAGAAAATAATGATATTTGCTTTTGAAAGAGTTATGATATTTTATAATTAGGGGAAAATTACTGCTTGGATTAGAATAGACCTCATAGGAAAATTTTATGCATTTTGAGAGAAGTTGGCATCCGTCATCGCCTAAAAAATATGCAATAAAAGTTAGACGAAATAAGACATATAGTAAACCGTTGCCGAATTCGGATTTACGTTATTAATTTATTGCGCCTAGTGTAAAATCTCGTTCCATGAAGTTAACGTTATATAGAAAAAATGTGTTAGGTATAATTCAGATTAGCAAAGTACGTATACTCGTAACAAACCTAAATACTGCTGTAATTAAAAAGAAAAAAAAACGGAACAAAGGTTAATTGATAGGAGTTTTAGATTAATGTTTAATAAATATGTAATACAATTATCTTTTTTAAAAGCTAGGGATTTTTGGGACAACGAATCATGCAACTTTTTAAAATTTTCGCGGTAAGGAGAATTTTACGCAAAGATTTTTAATGCCTTTCATAATGTATCCTCTGCTTTCTTCTTTCAGTCTTTATTGGAAAATCAGACAGTTCATGAGCGGTTTTTAAAAATTCATTTAAAATTTTATAAGGCTCTTTATTATCACTGCTTTCACTGTCAGCTATATTCTAGGATAATTTAATTCCTCATTCCTAATTTCTAGGTTAATTCTTTGATCTTTCCTTATTCCATTTCTAAACATTATTTGCCACCAGTTGCATTTTTAATTTGTAAGATTTCTTTGGCTTCATTTTTAATCCATGCAAATCTTTAAAATTGTTGCTAACTTTTGAAAATATAGCAAAATTTAATTAAAGAATGCTGAATGCAGAGTCCGAGCAATATTGTAATTAACAGAAGAGGAAAGTAATATGACTGCGGAATTACAGTGGATGCTTTTAACGGAAGAATGTTTTTCATAATGGTCAATAAAAGTATTTCGAAACTTCATCTGTAATGGAAGAGAAACTTTGGACAACAGTAATTTTGTTCCGCTTTGGGGGGGGGGTTGGTGGCTGGGAGATGTTTATTTATTCTCTTTGTAGCGTTTAAAGTTTTGGCAGCAAAGCATCAGCATCTTAATCGCTCCATTTAATTGCCACTGCTATATTATTTCAGCTTAATATTTATCTTCGACGCGACATGGAAAGTGTTGTCATTCTACATAGCACATAATATTTCATTTGTCTTCTATACTGTATAGAGACATTAATCTATTTTGAAGAAGAATGAGACGTGAAAACGTGAAATGCCTTCGTTGGGACTCGATCTCTCGAATACGCGTCGAGTATTCTTTCAGTTACACCACGAAGACAAGCGGAAAGGAACGGGAAAATATAACTGTTTGAAAAACTCTCCATTCTCAAAGGTGTCGCATGCGATAATTTATAAGATCTTTAGTTTTTCTTTCAAACTGAAAGTGAGACTAATAAATTGGGCCATAAGATCTTTAGTTTATTTTTGAAAATAAATAGGCTCTATAAATTGAAAGTAATACAAATTTCAAAATTGAAAATTAATGTTGGCGCAATTAAAACTTAGGACGTATTGTGGTGTAAAAGATCATAATGCTGTAGTTCGTGATTTTTTCCGTAATAACAGGTAGGCCTGTATTTTCATAGATCATGTTTATTTATGCATAATTTGTAGAAATTAAATAAAATGAAGCAAAGCAAAAATTCTTCCCTTAGTTAATTTACAAACACCTTAAATTATACACTCACGTTTGTGAAAATTGCAACACCATGAAGGACTTACGCGAGTGAGCTGAAGTTTTCAGGAAATGCAAAGTAGCGCATGATATGCAAATGATTAGAATTGCAAATCCGTAGCGCATGCGTATGCTGAGCAGCGCCCTCTGAACGGCTGATGGATCCGAATAAATAGACGGCTGTAGCGAGGCGTGTATGGTTATCGGTGGTTATCTGCTAGTGGTAAACGTTAACTCAATCTGTACTTATGCCTCGTCGACGAAAGAGAGCGAGATTTGAACAACTTACAGAGTTTGAACGAGGGAGAATCATCGGCCTTCGTGAAGCTGGATTGTCGTATCGTGCAGTAGCCTCTCGTGTGCAGCGTAACAGCAGCACAGTGATGCGCGTTTGGAAGCAGTGGACGGACGAGTGTCGGACAACTCGGAAATCCGGGAGTGGACCCCGAAATGTGACGTCAGCTCGCGATGATAGACACCTGGTCCGCATGGCGCGGACGGACCGTACAGCTTCCTCTAGACAATTGGCAGCACTGTGGTCAATAGCTACAGGTGTTTCATTGTGTGCTTCATCAATTCGTAGACGTCTGCTGCAGTGTGGACTGCGCGCACGGACTCCTTTATACAGGATCCCCCTAACGCACGACCATCGCCGCCTGCGGCTACAATGGGCCAATCAGCATAGAGACTGGCGTGCTGATTGGCAGCATGTCGTGTTTTCTGACGAATCCCGCTTTAATTTGTGGTACCATGATGGCCGCATTCGTGTCAGACGCTATGCCGGTGAACGCCACCTTCCGGAGTGCATTATCGAACGCCACAGTGGACGAACACCCGGAGTTATGGTCTGGGGCGCCATAGCATATCATAGACGATCTCAATTGCTACGAATTGTGGGCAATCTGAACAGCAACCGGTATATCCGTGAAGTTCTACAGCCCGAAGCTGTTCCCTTCCTTCAAAGCTTGCCAGGCGCTGTATTTCAACAGGACAATGCCCGCCCTCATACTGCTCGGATTGTTAAATCCTTCTTTGCAGCGCAGCAGGTACAGCTTCTTCCTTGGCCTGCGTGTTCCCCGGATATGTCGCCAATTGAACATGTGTGGGATGTCATTGGTCGGCGTCTTGCTCGTGATCCTCGTCCTGTTGCGTCTGCAGACGAACTTTGGGTACGCGTACAAACGATATGGAATGCTCTTCCTCAGTCAGACATTCAAACTTTGTTTGACTCCATGCCACATCGTGTAACAGCACTTATTGCGGCGCGTGGTGGCCACACAAAATACTGATTCTGATCTCTTGTTCTTGTTTGTTTGCTTTGAACATTTAATCATTTATTTGTACCACTACCACTCAACTGTGTATTAAATTGCATTCAATTATGACGATTCCTTCTTGGTGTTGCAATTTTCACAAACGTGAGTGTATGTTCATTAACTGGAGAGTTATACTATTATGACAGCTTAAGTATCTGTGAAGTTGCTTATTTCTCAATACAAGGACTGCAATCTTTTTGTTATCATTGACTCATAAAAGTTTTGGTTTACATTAGACATTACAATAATCACCTATGGTATATTAAAGTTAATGATAACCATTCACTCTAGAAAGACTCATTTCAAAGATTTATTATAAGCATTTTACTAATTTTTAAAATAACCGAATTAAAAAGAAGATTTAAGGGTTATCACAGAGTAAAGTTAAAATGTATCTAATATGTATAAAACTTTAAATTTAGATCTGAGAGATGCGTATTATTGTAGCAAATCTCCAAGCAAGAAACCAGTGATGGAAAATAATAATAAGCTGCAAGCTGCGGAAGTAAAACAACAAATAAAAGTGAATTTGATAATGGGAATTGTTTATCATGCGTGATTTCATCATTTGGGAGGGGGACAAACGCATGATGCACAGTCAGTCATTACTAATCACATTTATGTGTTATATCTTAAAACTCACGTAGTTGAGCAAACTCAAACAAATTATGAATAATGATATCTCTATAAGTGACTAATAAAGGAGTGAAAAATAAAATATGAAATATAAAATTTTTCATGAAAATGTTGATGAAAAATTAAATAAAAGTTTATACCTACGAAAAGATAAACATAGCTGTAATTTGGTTGACAAATTAAGAAAGAACCAAAAATGTTTATACAAACCTTAAAAGCCCTGGAATAAGCAGTTTGTTATAGTACAGCAAATAATATAATTGAATGATGTGTGGTAAAAATGTGTTTATTATTATATTTCTACAAATAAATAATATATTGTAGACATATTGTAAACAGAGCTTAAGAGAAATCAAGATTCTATAGTAATATAATAGACCCAGTTTGTAAGATATTTTCTACCTCCTTACTGTACCTTTGGGGTGTAATTGGAAGCACGTCCAGTTAGCAATCCGGAGGTCTGTAGTTCGAATCATGGAGAAGGCATTCTACATATTTGACATCCTCTGATATTAACCTAATGTCTCTACACAGTGTCATAGTTTACATGTGCTGTCTAAACAGAAAAGAAAATAATATGAAAAAGCTGCAACTAACACAAAATCTCCCCCCCAAAAATTTCAATTTTTGCTTTTAAAATATCTTTTGAAATATTTATATACACACTTCTTAATAACTATCTTCCTTTTACTTTCTAATTCATGTAAGTTAAAATACATTGAATTTGTTCTCAGGTTATAAAGTACCTAACAGATGATTTTTAATATAAGCATATGCAGCGGTATAATGAAAAATAAAAGACTTTT